>CAUYQG010114620.1:0-31668 GCA_963574415.1 Tarsius wallacei | reverse complement strand
TATAATACTGAGTGACCTCTCACAGAGACAAAAAACTGAGTATCACATGTTCTCACTCATATAGTAGACCTTGATCATCCAACGTATTACCACAAGAAAATGGCTGACAGTGGTGGGAAACTATGGGGTGGGGAGGGATAGGGAAAGGGATTAATGGCAGTAAATACCTGTCTGGGGATGGGGGGACACTTCTTACCAACAAGGGTGCCTAAACGAGACATATTTGTGTACCTAACCCCTAACTGTACCCCTCAATATCACAATAAAATATTGTATAGATGAAAAAAAAAAAGAAATAAAGTATAGTTATTGAGAAGTTAAGAAGTTAATTGATAAATTATTATATAGAGTTACATAATGGTAGGTATGGGAGACAAAAAAAAATTCTTGTTCATACCTTGATCTTTAGGCTTAAGGAGACTTGTATTTCAAGGCTTCTCTGCTACTTTCTGGATCAAAAAACATGGATAAGTTGTTTAGCCTCTTAGATTTTAAGTTAATGCTTCTGTAAAATGGGGAATATAGCATGTGCCTTGGAAGATCATTATGAGGATGAATGAGATAATTGATATAATTCTAAATGGTATGTGATTTGTAGTAGGCACAATAATTATAGGTTTTCTTTTCTCAGCTGATCATATTGTAAAAATATGAGTATTATCTGGTTTTACATATTCCTTATCTAATTTTGTCAATGAATTATTTAAGATGAAATTGTCTTTTCTGGAATATATCAATGTGGTTTCTTTTGAATTGTGATGTAGTCTCTATCCTTCTTTTGGGTCTTATTCTCTTTCTTTGCTAGGCTTCCAATAATTTTATAAGAGACATCTTAAGTGATCAAGGCCACCCACTATTTTTAATCAGCGCTCTAGAACTGCATGTAGCTGAGAAAGCATTAGAAGAATAGCTACATGGCAAGGCTGAATGCTAATTGGATTTGGGGATTAGGGTGGCATGAATAAGCTGCAGGGCTTCCTTACTCTCATACTTGATGACTGCTAGAATATTTTGCTCTGGGAAGGCAAAACAAATAATAGATCTGATACAAGGTAAATGACTGCAAAACTATCAATCAGAATTCTTTCAAGGTTCCCTGACATTTGTAAGCAAATCTATTCCTAGAATAGTAATAACAACCCCACCCACCTAGCTAGCTCTATTTTAGGAACACACTGCTGAAAACTTTGTCAGAATATTTTTTAGACAACTCTAATTGGCAAGATGCCCTTTGATCTGTGTTCCATCCTACTGCCCATTTTTTGCCACAGGAAGAGATCACTTTGGAATATTTGACAAAAGAATTGCCAATAAGAATGATGTGCTCATTTAATTTCTAATGAAAGCCATTAGATGCTTTATATGAAAGTTGAACATAACGTCTGTGAACCATTCAGAAAAGTAAATCAAGGATTTAATTTATAAGATGTGCTAAATAGGAGTTTTAAAAAATGTACTAAAACTATATTTATGCAATCAGCTAAATAAAGCTGGTTATTTTGCCTTTACTGTGCTTCTGCAGTTTCTCTTCAAGGACTGGTTTATGCCTTTGCTGGCTTTTCAGTGTTATTTTCTTGCCCCCATAACCATCCCCATAAAAGTCATTTTCTAAAAGACATGGTTGGATATATTGACTTACATGCAACACCCACTGTACATGACATAAGTCTTATAAACCATATGCTAGCATAGCATAACATATTAGTATAGAGTATGAGCAAATGATATAGAAAACTTACAGATTAGTCTGTCCAACTGCTACTTTACTGACTCTATGAACTTTCCCACAATTTTGAAAGATTCTGCTTTGAACATTTGAGTATAAGTCTTTGTGTCCCTAAGCATTTCCTTTCTCTTGGCAACTGTCTAAATGTATGTAGAGGAAATATTTAAACAATTATATTATTAACAAAGGATGGTACAGAGTTATAAAAGCAAGTAAGTTTTCTACATTTTACTTAAACTGGTAAAATGATGACACCAGTAGATAACTTATATCTATATCTACTATATATATGATATGTGTGTATACACACACACACACACACACACACACTAGTAGATATAGAGTATATATCTACTAGTAGACATATAGTAGATATATATAACTTATACAGATAATGTGTAATATATATAACATATAGATATATATAGCATACATAAACTCATACATATAGTTATATCTTGAGCAACCACTAAAGCATACATAAAGAGATACACTCAAAACCACTAAAGATAAACCAAAATGGGATTATAAAAAATATTCAAGTAACCCATAAGAAGACAAGAAAAAGAAAAGAGAGAAACAAAAAACCAGAAAATAAACAGGAAACAAAACAAAAAGCAGACTTCAGCCCTAAATATTAATAAATGCATTAAATATAAAGAGTCTAACTAAACCAATGAAAATATACATAGTGGCAGAGTGGATTTAAAAATATCCAATAGTCAGCAAGAAACTCAATTCTAATATGAAGATATAGGCAGCTTGAAAGGGTGATCCTGGTGTGGTGACTCACACCTAAAATCTCAGCGCTTTGGGAGGCAGAGGTGAGAGGATTGCTTGAGCCCATGGGTTCAAGATCAACCTGGACAACTTGGCGAGACCTTGTCTCTACAATAAATAGAAAAAACTAGTTGGGTGTGATGCGTGTGTCTGTGGTTCCAGCTACTTGGAAGGCTGAGGAGGAAGAATCGCATGAGCCCAGCAGGCCAATACTGCAGTGGCCGTGAGTTTGCCACTGCACTCCAGCCTGGGCGACAGAGTGAGACTCCTATTAAAAAAAAAAAAAAAAAAAAAAGAAAGAAAGAAAGTAAAAGGGTGAGAGTTATAGCATGGAGATGTTAATCAAAAGAAAATGGAAATGAAGATGGTATTAAGAGGTGGGGTCTTTAAGAGATGATGGAATTATGAGGGCCCTACCATGATGGATAAATTAATCCATTCATGAATTAATAGATTAATGGGGAATCATGAAATTGAGACTGGTGACTTTATAAGAAATGGAAGAGGGACCTGATATAGCTCCCTCAGCTCCCTCAACATGTGATGTCCTGCAAAACCTCGGAACTCCAGAGATACCATCAGCAGGAAGGCTCTCACCCATATATACTTCTCAGCCTTTATATCTGTAAAAAATCAATTCGTTTTCTTTATGAATTACTCAGTTTGAGGTGTCCTGTTATAAGCAAGAGAAAATAAAATAAAACCGAAAAACAGTGTACCTTTACATAATAAAGGCCATATGTGAAAACCCACAGCTAAGCTCATACTCCACAGGGAAAAGCTGAAAGTTTTTTCCTCTAAAATCAGGAACAAAACAAGGGTGCCTGCTCTCACCAGTTCTACTCAGTATAGTATGGGAGACTCTAACCAGAGAAATTATGCAAGAGGCAGAAATAATAGGCCTCCAAATTGGAAAGGAAGAAGTTAAATTGTCCCTGTTTGCAGAGGATATAATCTTAAATATAGAAAACCCTAAAGACTCCAGCAAAAACAGTCATAAATAATAAACAAATTCAGTACATTTGCAGTATACAAATTGGCATACAAAAATCAGTAGCATTTTCATATACTATCAGTGAAATAGAAATCAAGAAAACAATTCCATTTACAATAACTACAAAAAAATAGTATTGGGAATAAACTTAACCAAGCATTGGAAATCTCTACATTGAAATCTACAAAACATTGATGAAAACTTTGAAGAAGAATTTAGTATATACAAACATATTCTGTGTTAATGAATTGGAAAAATTGCCAGATATAGTGGCTCATACCTGTAATCACAGTGCTTTGGGAGGCTGAGGCAGGAGAATCACTTGAGACCAGAAGTCGAGACCAGCCAGAGCAACATAGTGAGAAGCTGTTTCTACAAATAAATAAAATAAGAATATAAAATTAGCTGAGTGTGATGGTGCTTACTTAAAGTCCTAGGTACTTGGGAGACTGGGATGGGAGTATTGCTTGAGCCTGAGTTCAAGGCTGCAGTGAGCTATGATCTCACCACTGCACTCCAATCTGTGTGACAAAGCAAGAATCTTTCTTCAAAAAAAAGAAAATAGAAAAATGAATATTGTTAAAATCCATGCTACCCAACACAACACCTATCAAAACACCAATAACATTCTTTATAGACATAGAGAAAACAATCCTAAAAAGTCATATAAAACCACAAAAGTATAGTTAAAGAACAGTAAAAGCAATCTTGAACAAAAAGAACATAGCAAAAGGCATCACACTACCTGACTTCAGAATATAAAGCTATAGTAACCAAAACAGTATGGAATTGGCATAAAAACATACACCAATGGAACAGAATAGAGAACTTAGAAATAAGTCCACACATTTATAGCCAAATCATTTTTTGACAAAGATTCCAAGAACACACAATGAAGAGAGGACAGTCTTCAATAAATGGTGTTGGAAAACTGTATATCCACATGCAGAAGAATGAAATGAACTTTTATCTTATACAAAATTCAATTCAACATCAATTAACAACTTGAATGAAAGACTTAAGAATATGAAACTACTAGAAGAAAACACAGGGAAAGCTCTACGACATTGGTTGGGGCAACCCCTTTTGGGATATGACCCAAAAGCACAGGCAACAAAAGCCAAATAGACAAATGGGATGACATGAAACCAAAAAGCTTCTTTCCAGCCAAGATCAGAAAAGAATGAAAAGACAATCTACAGAATGGAAGGAAATATTTGCAAGCTATCTAATAAGGGGTTAATATCTAAAATATATAAGGGCTGCCAACAACTTAACAGGAAGAAAACAAATAACCCTATTTCAAAATGGACAATGATCCTGAACAGACTTTTCTCAAAAGAAGACATATGAGTGGCTGACAGCTGTGTGAAAAAAATATGCTCAATATCACTAAGGAAACACAAATTAAAACCATGATGAGATATTTCCTCATACTTACTAGAATGGTTATTATCATCAAGACAAAAGGTGGCAAGTTTTGGTGAGAATGTGGAAAAAAAACTCTTGTACACCTTTTGTGGGGATGTAAATTAGTACAGCCATTACAGAAAACTGTATAAGCATTCTTCAAAAAGTTAAAAACAGAATTACTATATGATCCAGAAAACCCACTACTGAGTATATATCCAAAGACAATGAAACTAGCATGTTGGAGAAGTATCTGTATTTCCATGTTCATTGCTGCTTTATTTATAGTAGTCAAAATATAGAATCAACTTAAGTGTCCAAGAAAGGATGAATGCCAAATAAAATGTAGTACTGATGAACAATGGTTGAATTTTATTCAACCATAAAATAGAAGCATATTTTGTTGCAAAGACATGAAGAAACCTGGAGGACATTGTGCTAAGTGAAACAAGCCAGGCACAGAAAGAGAAATACCACATGATCTTCCTCATATGTGGAATTTAGAAAAGTTAATCACATAGAAGTAGAGAATAGAATGGTGGTTACCAGGGGTTGTGAAGATGTTAGTCAAGAAACAGAAAATTTCAATTCGATATGAAGAATAACCCTGTTATACAACAAGGTGACTATAGTTAATAATATATTCTCGAGAAATGATAAGAAAATGAATATAAAGTGTTTTCACCACAAAAATAGTGACTATGTGAGGCAATGCATATGTTAATTAGCTATATTTAGTCATTCCAGAGTGTATCTATACTTTAAAACATCATGTTGTACAAGGTAAATAAAGACGATTTTATCTGTCCCTTAAAAAAAACCAAACTGTTCAAAATGTAAAGCAAAAACTGAGAGAACTGAAAGTAGAAATACACACATCCACTACTAGAAGAATTCAATACTTCTTTCTTGACAATTGATAGAACAAACTACATAGCAAAGAAACAGATATAAAAGAACACTATCAACCAACAGTATCCAATAATGATTTATTGAACTCTACATGTGACAACAGCAGAATGAACATTTGTTTCAAGTGTCCATAGAGCATAGATCAATAGACAATATCCTGTACCATAAAACAAACCTTAACAAATTTAAAATAACTGAAATAAAGATTGTATTTTCTCACTCCAATGGAATCAAACTAAAAATCAGTGATAACAGACTTAAAAGAAATATTTAAAAACTTGAAATCTAAGCAACACACTTCCAAATAAACAATAGGTCAGAGGAACTCTCAAAAAAAAAAAATACAAAAATTATAATGAACCGAATGAAAATGCAAATATACCATATCAGTATTTCTGGAACACATCTAATAAAGTACTGAATGGGAATTTAGAGCACTAAATGCATATATTAGAAAAAAGGAAAATTCCAAATGAATATTCTAAGCTCCCATCTCAAGAACCTAGAAATATAAGAGCTAACTAATCTAAAAGCAAGAAACAGAGATGAATTAAAAACATAAGAAAGGAAATTGATGACACTGCAAATAGAAAAGTAATAGAAAAAACATATTTTAAAAAGAGCTGATTCTTTGAATACATCAGTAAAATTCACAAATCTCGGGAAGAGTGACAAAGAGAGAAGACATACTTTATCAACATCAGGAAGGAAGCAGGGAGTACTGCTACAGCTTCTTTGCACATTAAAAAAGGATATGGAGGCTGAGCATGGTGGCTCAAGCCTGTAATCACAGCACTTTAGAAGGCCGAGGCAAGAGGATTGCCTGAACCCAGGGATTCAAGACCAGCCTGGGCAACTTGATGAAAAAAAATTAGCTGGGCGTGGTAGTGCGTGCCTGTAGTTTCAGCTACTTGAAAGGCTGAGGCAGAAGGATCGTCTGAACCCAGCAGATCAAGGCTGCGGTGGCCACTGCACTCCAGCCTGGGCGACAGAGTGAGACTCTGGCTCAAAAAAAAAAAAAAAAAAGAATATGGAATACTATATTTGGATTTAATGTGATTACAATCAAAATTTCATCAAGATTGTTTTGGCAGATATAGACAAGATTATTCTACAGTTTATATTAAAAAAGACAAAGGGAATAGAATGACTAAAACCACTTAGAAAAAGAAGAAAGTGAGAGGAATGAGCCTACCCAATTTTAAGTCTTATTACAGCATACAGACACATTAATCAAAACTAATATTGCAAGTTAGACATAGGTCAATAAAGGCATAAAGAACCCTAAGAAAAACCCACAAAAATATGTGCAATTAGTTTTTGACAGAAAAGCAAAAACTCAGTAAAGGAAAGATAACCACGCCCTGCTAGTTTTTTTATTTATTGTAGAGACGAGGTCTCACTAAGTTGTCCAGGTTGGTCTCAAACCCCTGGGCTCAGGCAATCCTCTCACCTCAGCCTTCCAAAGTGCTAGGATTATAGGTATGAGTCACAGCACCTAGGCTCCAAGACAGCTTTTAAAATAAATGGTGCTTGAGCAATTTAACATCCATTAAACAAATAAACCAGCCCACAAACAAATGAGCCTAAACCTCACACCTTAGAAAAGTAAATCAACTCTAATGGATCACAACCTTATATTTCAAACATAAAACTATATATGTTTTAGGAAAAAATAAAGCCATATAAAATAAAATCTTGGGAATGTCACGCTAGACAAAGATTTTTTTTTGACTTGACACCTAAAGCATAATCCATAAAAGACAAAATAAATAAAGTGGCTTTCAATAAAATTTAAAAAAAAAACTTTTGGTTTGAGAAGACCCTATTAAGAAGACTAAACAACAAGGTACACATTGGTAAAGCATATTTGCAAAATACCTATCCAGCAAAGAACTAGCATGTAAAATATACAATGAACTTTCAAAATTCAGCAGTATGAAACAAAACAAACAATTCAGTTAGGAAATGAGCCAAAGACATGAACATATATTTTCCTGAAGAGTATACACAGATGGCAAATAAGCACAGGGGAAGCTGTTAAACATTATTACTCATTAGGGAAATATAAATAAAAGCCAAGCTGAGGTGGGAGGATTGCTTAAGGCTAGGAGTTCAAGACCAGCCTGGACAGCATAGTGAGATGCCACAATAAAACAAAATGAAATATAAAATAAACAAAATAAAACAAAGATTTAAAAAACGAGGAAGGGCAGCCCCCTCGGGTCCCCTCCCACTGTGGGAGCTTTTCTGTCCTCTCAATAAATCTTGCTTTCTGAAAAAAAAAAAAGAGGTATCATTACTCACCTATTAGAAGAGCAACAGTGATGACACCAAATGCTGGAGAGGACGTGAAGACATTACATCACCCGATCTTTGTTGACAGGAATTCAAAATGGTTTTACATCCTTCTGGAAAACACTTTGGCAGTTTCTTAACAAACTAAACATTGTACTATTATGAGATCCAACAAATGCACTCCAGGGCATATGTCTGAGAGAAGTGAAAATATGTTCACATATAAGCCTATACAAAAAACCTTAAAAGAACTTTATTCATAATTGCCCCAAACAAAAAACAACCCAGATGTTCCTCAACTAGTGAGTGCTTAAACTAACTGTGGTAGCTTTATGCTGTAGAATAGTAGTCAGTAACAAGAATGGAAGGACTATTGGTAAGTGATGACTTTCTAGATAGTTATGCTGACTGAAAAATGTCAATCCAAAAATGTTTCATACTGCATAATACCATGCATATAGAATTTTTGAAACAACAAAATTATGGAAATAAAGAACAGGCGAATGCTTGTCAGGGGCTGAGGAGAAGGTTGGAGCCAGAGGGAATTGTGTATGACTAACAAAGGGCAGTATGGAGGAGCCTTGTGGTGGTGGAACTGTTCTGCATATTGACTGTATCAATGTCAACACTCTGGTTGTGATATTGTACTCTAGTTTGCAAGAGGTGACCATTGAGGGAAACTGAGGAAATGACACATGAGATCTCTACATCATTTTTCTTACAACTATTGGTGAATCTACCATGATTCCAAATTTAAACATTTCATTTTTAAAAAATGTCTCCAGTGGTAAGCTTCTGCTTATGTCGTGCTTACGGTCTGATCTGGAATACTGAAGAACTTTTCTCAGTGTCCCTGTTCCACTGACCTATCTGAGCAGGCCATGAATGCTTATACCACAGAAGAAACTTCATTTTTGCCATCTCCCATCCTTCAGCAGTAAACTGCTATTATATGTTACTTGGTTACAGTGTTTTAAAATAGTTTTAATTATTATTTAGGTATCATAAGCCCAACAGATTAGGAGAAGACTGCCTTTGAGGAGACAGGTTGTTGTACTTACAGATCCCAAGAGAAGAGATTCACCATCCCACAGAAAATGTTGTGTGGGGGAAGCACCAGGGTCAACCAAGAGGCAGAGGGAGTGAGGAGAAAATGTAGCCAAGATTTATCGTGGTCTCTAGAAGTAAAGGGCGAGGCTTGGGATTGGCTAGTTTGAATCATTTCAGTAGGCTCTGGGCTATGTTTGAATCTTTCCAGATGACCCTGGCCATCCGGAGAGTTGTCTGGTACCCGGCCCAGAGGTGGTCAGGGCAGGGTTGGATAGTGAGGGAGCCCAGAAAAGGGGGTGTTTGGAGTTCGGGCTCTATGGATTAATTGGTTTGTGTAGGAAAGTGTTACCACGCTCAGAGCCCTAAGCTCTTTGGCTCCTGTGACTAGAAATGAACATCGGGTCAAACAGGAGTTTTCTCAGGCAAGGTTTCATAGGCTTGTGGCTGGGATGGCACAAGGGAGCAGCCTGCATGAGCGGGTCCCGGTGCCCTGATGGCCACAGCTCTTGAAAAGGAATGAAGTGCAAACATGTCTGCGGCGGTGGTCTTCTCTGCGCCTGGGTAGTGAGGCACCTTGCCCACAGTGAGTTGTAGGTACAGAAAAGGGGCAGATGAGCCCCGCCTTTTGGAGGAGGTTTTAGTGTTACAATGAGATGACAACGAGGAACGGAACGCGTCAGTGACAGATCAGCTCTGGCGTCGGCTCACTGCCAGGTAGATGAGTCTGGTCAGGTCCTTATCAGGTGGGTCATATCAGAGTCGCTTCAGTGACCTGGGAGGCCACTGTCCACGGAGGGGCACTGAACACGGAGGGACACGGTCCAGTGTTCCTTTTGGGGTTAAGAATGGAGCCCAGTCAGCTAAGTGAGAAGGGCCTCCTTCTCTGCCACGTGGCTTGGGTCAGTCTGTTAGGAAGGCAGGAAGAGGGTGGGGTCAGGTGAGGACCATTTAAATGTGTGGCTCTTTGTGTTTTCTGTTAACCAGGATGGAGTCCCTTCCCCATGTGACCAATAAAGTCAGCTTTGCCCCCAAAATGGGGTTCTTTCCTGTCGGTGCCATGAAGCCAATATAAGAAACTGAAAGTGGGGGTCAAACAGCACAGGCTTTAATTGTATGACCATGGAATGGAGAAGGGGGAACATAGTTCACCAGCCAGCTTCTCCCTTTGGAAGTGAGGGAGTTAGAATATAGGGGGTTGAAATATAGGTTAAAATATACTGTTCTTTAAAGAAGGGGTGGGAGGTTAAAAGCAAGGGGAGAAATATTGATGGCTTTTCTGGGAATGAGTGGAGATTTCCCAGAGTTTGGATCAAGCTTTTTTTCTCTCCTTTTTCGGATCCAGGTTGCCTGTCATGACTGCTGAGGGGTGTGTCATTAGCATGGAAAGCCTATTATAATGAAGGCAGAGGGTCTTTGGAGGCCCAGTGGGCTGCCATCTTGATTTCACCAGTTTAACTGGTTTGGTCAAGCAGGAACTTCTGTCAGTAGGCCCAAACTGGAGTTCAATGGCATGAGCATGGCCCACCACAGCCTCAACTTCCCAGGCTCAAGCGATCCTCCTGCCTCAGCTTCCTGAGTAGCTGGAGGCATGTGCTACCACTCCCGGCTAATGTTTTTATTTATTTATTTGTTTTTTTATAGAGATGAGGTCTCACTATGTTTCCTAGGCTGGTTTCGAACTCCTGGGCTCAAGCAATCCTCCCACCTCAGCCTCGCAAAATCCTAGGATTACAGATTTGAGCCACTATCCCCAGCCTCCTCAGGCCTTTCTGTCTCTTAAAGATAAGCAGGATTAGTCTGGGGTAGAAACTCTGCTATGTCAAGTCAGCATTACTGGGAAATACCTATACTATCTTAAGGGGAATGCTCACAGGCAGATATTTTGCTGTTCCTAGGAATTAGCTGATCTAACAGTTCCTTCAAGGTTAGCAAGACTCCAAGATGTCAAAGCACCAAAATACAGAAAATAAAAGACATGATCAGTATACGAGGCTGCTAGTGAGAAGTTCAGGTTCCAGTGGAGGCTTTCAGGTCTTCTGCTGAATTTTCACTCTTAGGTTCTGTCTGCCTGATTCTCGGGTATGAGATTTTCTGTGTTCTGGACCCTCCTCCAGAGGCAACACATCTGCTTTGCATCAAGGCAATGTCCTGGGCAGTAGAGCCGTTTCTGTCCCTGTTTCAACAACAGCAAGCTTTTGGCTGGGATCAAGGTGCTAAAGGGTTTTCGGTTCCTTTTCAGATAGTGCTCTGCTGTGGCTTGTTGGTGCATAGCTGCAAAGGGCCAGGACATGTCCTCTTTCTCCTGCCCCAGCCTCAGGCTTAGTTAGGCCCTGTGTGCCTCAGCCTCAATGGAACCAGATTTTGACCCATAATGGGAGTGGACCTTGGGTGAAAGTTTCCTCTCCCAGAAAAAGAAAACTTTTGCTTTGTTTCAGTGTAGGTTCTGGGCAGAAGCGGTTTCCTGTCTCTTCTCCAACAGCAGGCAACTTTTGCTCTCTGTGGAAGACCTCTGCAGAGATTGTATTTGATCCCCAATGAAAACCAATCACTAAGGGCATGCCTGCTCCACCTGGGAGAAGACAGTCCTCTCAATCTCTTGCCTGACCATAGAATTTCTTGTGATCACCTGCAGGGCTGGTGAGTCTTGTTCTTCCAGATTAAAGTCACCGTTGGTCACACTGGGGCTTTAAGAGTTTTTAAAAATTTTCTGTTGTTTTATTTTTACATACCTCTATGCCAGTGGTGAAACTAATCATGTGTTCCATCTCTCCTTCGAGGATCAGGTCTCTGGAATTAGTTTCAACACGTTGCTTTGAGATCTCAGCTCACTTAAGGGATTAGAAAAAAAAAAAGAACCCTAGTTCATAATAGCTGTGCTCTGGTAAAAGAACAAGGGACTTCTTGCAGTAGACTAAACATATTGAAAAGTCTTTTAGCAAATGTTTTTAGACTAAATGATTTTTTATGTTGTGTGGTGGGAGTGACATTCCTTTGCAGGTTTCTAGGTCATAAGCAGAAGTGGAACTCTAATCCTGGTTTTATCTCTAAATAATGGTATTGCTGGTGACATGCTAATCAATTTAATTCTTTAATACTTGCTAATTTAGAAAAAATTCTAATATATGTATCTTCTGCCTCAGCAGTCTACTGTAAAATGTTGTTTAACTGTTACTGCCTTTAGTAATACTGTGTTCACTGAAAAGGATGGCATTTCATCAAATTAGGTGTTGTTGTGAAAAATTGCTAATATAAACTTTTATCTTGTCCTTTATGCTGTTATATAGAACTACAAAATGCAGAATGAAAACTTGAAATATCATTCTCCAAACATAGTCCTCCTTTTAAGATACGCTATTTAAAACAGAGTAGTTTTTTTTTACTGAAAATTTTTCTTGACAAATATAATATATCTTTTAAAAAGTTTATATTATCCTTAATAGTTTTCTGAGTCAAATAGAGGTTGTGTGAAATGGGAGGTGAAAAGTTTGGTATTTTTAAATTTTTTAAATTAAAATATACTAATTGTGTTAAAGATCTACATATATTTTATAAAATGTATCTGACATAATTACTTAGATATTCTTAATACAGTGATAATAGCTGTATTTTACAGGAGATGATCTATATCTTTTGGGAACTAACTGACATGGTCTATAGATATTTTCAGTTTAAATATGGAAAATGGCAAAAATGCTCTAAAGACATTACATCATGACTGATAAAATGTAAACACATACAACACATACATGCACAACAAATTACAGTCAGATGAAATTAGTCAGAAATTAGTAATTTGTAGATATCAAAGTTTACAAGAAACTAGTCATCATCAACTTTCACAAATATGTAATATTGTAAGGGTGTATGTTTGTGTGTTTTTCTGAAATTTCTTTTACTCTTTGTTTCCTATAAGCTTTCAGGTAATCTCTGTACTATTGCTTATAAATGTCATGAAAAGCAAGAAAGGAAAAACAGATCACTTTCAAAAATGATTTTCTGCCAAAGAGCTTGAAAACTATTTTAAAAATAATTCTTCAAGCATATGGGATAAAAACTTACAATATAGCTTTTTTTAATCCACAGATCTTACAGCTGTTGCAAAAAATAAAAAACAACTTTTTTCTTTCATATCGGAATATTGTACTTTCTAATAAACAAATTCCCCTTATTCTAAGTTTTAGAATGTGAAAATAAGTGCTTGATTTAATCTGGTGTTTTTGCAACAATAGCATTATGGCTTTTGAATGTGCAAAGGCTGTATATTTTGAGGTTCTGTTTCAATATTTGATTTTCAATCTCAGAATTCCAGCTTGGCAGAGTGTGCTTAAGTTTCTTTATGATACAGTCTTCCAGTTATATGCTTCCTCCCACATGTTTTCAATATAGGTGGCCTTGGATTTTTAATAATTCAGTTCTAAGGAAACCTCTATCTTCTTTCTGTACTGCTAACAAAAGTACGGCAATAAATGGATTCAATTTAATTGTGAAATGTATTAAGGCTTATGCCATATATATGCATGATTATATACATATCGATTCATGTGCATGTGTGTATATATGATTTTAATGAACAAGGTGAGGTGGACAGACTATATATTAAGAACCAAAATACATCAAATGACAAGGCAAGAAGATTAGAAAATAAGACTGAAACCATTTTGTTTTTAATGAGTTTTTTCTAATCTTTTTTCAAATACTAATAAAATACCTGAAAATGAACGAGAAATACCAATTTTTAAATTTATAAACATTTTAAGTGCCATATTTTTATATTATACTGCCTTTTCTTTATATGTTTTCTGAGACTTTAAAGTGACATGATAAAAGAGGTGTAAAATGTCAAGAGAAAATGGAAAATGCAGTTGAAAGTCATTCATGATATTTCATTGACTTTTTCTTGCTGTTTTCCCATAGAAAGCACATTATTATCTCCATCTGACAGTCTTACAGCAAGGATTTTGGGCATGTTAGTGTGACTTACACAAAACCATAGCTTGTAATAGCTGTATTCTTGTGAAAGAATGAGGGACTTCCTCTTCTAGTAGTGTGGCAGACTAGAAGTACTGAAAAGTCTTTCAGCAACAAACATACATTTAAACATATTGTTGAGATCACAAGACATACAGAAATTTCCCAAAGATCAAAAAACAAAGAAATATAGAAAACAGTAGTTGACACATGAGAAGTAAGAGAACAAAGGAATCAGTTTGCTCCAGGGCAGACTAATACCAGGAAATTATGCAGATTTTAAATATATACATAATTGTAATAATTTTTTATGGTAAGTAAAAACAAAGATAACTAAGATTCTAATAAAAAATGTCATATAATTTGGAAAGAAGGTAAACATGGTCAAAAAATTCAATGACTCTTTAACTGCTCAGATTTGATTACAATTACACTTTAATAATGTAAAAATGCTTATACTTCTCTTTAGTATAACCAATCAAAGAAAGACTACAGGATACAGTACACAAAGCAATAGAGTTAAAGAGAAAAAAACAGACTGAAGAGAATTAAACCAATAAATTGTGATAATCAAAGGAATACCATATGTCATAATCTCATTACTTTTACTTCAGGAATGCAAGGGTATTTTAACCTTTAAAGTTCAACTAATGCAATTTACATAAAATATGTTAAAATACGCATTAGAATCACTCAATAAAACTCAACATGATATTCATAATTCAAAATTCAGTATTGAATATGTATGATTCAACATTGTTTGTAAACCCAGAAAACAAGAAAATGTCCTCAACTAGACGAAAAGTATTTAACAAAGAATTTTAACAATTATTATTTTTAATTGCCAAACAACGTGAGCATTCTTTTCTAAAAATCAGGAACGCAACAAGGACTCCCATTGTCAATTCTTCTGTTGAATGTTGTAATAGAGATTCTTGCCAGTAAAATAAGAACAACAAAAAAAGGTATGAATTAGAATAGAAAGATCAAATTAATTTTGTCCCTAGATGATATGATTGTCTATTTTTGAAAATGCAAAGACTTTTTGGACACATTTCAAGAATTAGTAATTGAAGCAATCAGGTGATTTGATATAACACCAACATAGAAATAAGTGACTCCAGTTCTGTATTCCAAAACTACTAGAAATAATAAAAAAGAAAAAGAGATGTATTTCAAAATAGCAATAAAAATATACTGTTCCTAAAAATACATTTTTAAAAAGTGAAAGTCTAATGAATAAAATTATAAAGCTTTGTGGAAAAAATATTAAATTTGACATAAATAAATAGAATGAATTTTATGTTCACAACTAAGAAGACCCCATCTTGAATAAAAATTACTAATTCTCTACAAATAAAACTATGAATTTGCTTACATTATAATAAATGCTTCAGTTAAAATTTTCAAGGAAATGTTGAGATGACTCTAAATATTAAATTAAAAATTGAAAGATTAACAGTGGCATATTCTCTCCTAAAGAAGAATAAGAGAGGAAGAGTGCCCTATGAAATACTGAGATTTCTTTTTTTATATAAAAATGCAATAATATGAAATTAGCAGAGGAATAGACAATTAAAACAATGAAATTGAGAGCTAAGGAATTGACTTGAGCATATATATATTGAAACAGAACCTCAAAATATACAGCCTTTGCTGTATATATATATACATATATATGTATATATATATATATGTATAACAACCTGTGTGATAGCAGTGATATTATGTATCAGTAGGGAAAATAGAAAAATCAATTATATTTCTATACAGAAAGAAAATTAATTTCTGTAATCTCTACAATAAATCAAAAATTTATCCAGGCATGGTGGTGCAAACCTGTGGTTCCAGCAACTTGGGAGGCTGAAGTGGAAGAATACTCTGAGGCTAGGTGGTTGAGGTTGTGGTGAACCATGATCCTGCCACTGTTCTCCAGCCTGGGCAGCAGAGAGAGACCCCGACTCAAAAAGGAAAAAAAAAGTCAAATAATGGAAGGAGATATTAGTAAACACATAAATGGCAATAGGTCAGTGTCCCAAATATATAAAGAATGCATGTGAATCAGTAAGAAAACAACCATAAACATTTTGATGGAAAACAGAAAAAAATGTTACATACATTTCAGAGAAAGGTGCTGTGCCTAGTCAGTAAGTATGTGCAGCAATCTCAGCATCATTAGTACTGTGTTAAATAGCAGCTAAGCCTACATTGGATAACTTGCCTATCCATCAGATCATCCTACTTTAACAAGGTTGATAATAACTCATTAGTGAAGACATTGACCTGAAGAATTATACACCATGTTGTTGTAAGTATATGTTGGTATAACTATATTTTGAGGGGAAGTTTATGAAGCTGATGCTTCTTGTAAAATAAAAATTCACATACACTGGAATTTAGCATTCTACTCTTAGTAGCTTCTAAGACCAAAAACAACCCCCGCAAAAGAAAACCAACCTGTTGTACATCTATACCCAGAAACTCATGCAAATATGTTTTTAGAAGCATTGCTTTTAATAGTACAGTATTTAAACCATCAAAACATCCACCAACAGGAGAATCATAAGTAAACTTTGGGTATTATAGAGATGTGAGAATCAATGAATTAAATCTAGATCCATAGGTACTAATAAATCCCTTGAACATTATTTCGATTTTTTTTTTTTTTTGAGTTGGAGTTCCACTCTGTCACCCAGACTGGAGTGCAGTGGCTGCTCCCGGCCACTGCATCCTCTACCTGCTGGGCTCCGGCGAACCTTCCGCCTCAGCCTTCCAAGTAGCTGGAACTACAGGCACGCACTACCATGCCCAGCTAATTTTTTTTGATTTATTGTAGAGATGAGGTCTCACCAAGTTGCCCAGGCGGGTCTCGAACCCACTGGCTCAGGCAATTCACTCACCTCAGCTTCCCAAGGTGCGGGATTACAGGCTGAGCCACCGAGCCCGGCTCATTATTTCGATTTTTAAACAATTTGCAGGATGCTAATTAGAATACAGAATAACTTAAGTACATTTAAAACCATGCAAAATAAAAAAAAAATGGTTTAAGAATACATACATAGGAGATAAACCTAAATCTCTTGATTCCCTTAATGTGCTAATTAAGAGGATGGCAGTCACAAACATAAAAATCAGGAGTGGTTATCCCTGATGCAATACAAAAGGGTGGAATACAAAAGGGTCTTTAATAGTGTTCAGGATGTTAAAGATTTTAAGTTGGTGGGTTGTGCACATGTGTTAATTTGATTTTTGTTTTACTTTTTATGTTGTATTTATTTTTTAAGTGTATGAAATATTTTATAATAAAAATAACCACTTACCATGAAAAAAATCCTATCTCTCATCCCCGAATTTGGAAGCTGTGATCAAATCATTGACTCTATTAGGGTGTCAGTTTTCTCATTAGGAAATAAAATGCTCTAAACATGCTTGGTATTTACTTTTTAAAAATTTCTTTATACATGCAAACTCTGTGGAGAAAGATGTTTGCCAAATTTAAAAATGACAGGCAAAATTATTAGCACTTGTCAATTTCATTAATTTATGTATTTTAGTTTTGTATTGAGCAGAGTTTATTGCATATAGAAATGACCATGCATAACGATCCCAATAATTCCCTAATATCAAAGGCAGCATTAGACAGTGACAGCAGGAAGAAATGACTTCAGTAAGTTTGAGGGGGGCAAAATTCAGGTGTTAGGGCGAGTTGCACTCGGAAAGCAAATTAAGTTTTTTTCACATTCTTGCTGACTAGTGTTTCAAAGCTTCAAAACCTTTCAAATATCTTGTGATCAGTAGTAATTCAGGAGAGCATATTCCTTCATCCTTCACTTGGGTGGTATGACAAATGAATCAGAGTTCTGGAATCCTTGCTAAATGTATTCTCCTGGGTATAAAAGTAATCCATATTTTAAATAACCCTACCTTTTCCATGTGACTAAAATTCACTTAATTTGGTCAGGTTGTCAATCAGGTCTTTTATTTATTATTCCCATTAATATTTAACATTTTCACTGTATGTTTCTTACTGTGCTAGACACTACCAGGAATGATGGAAGGATTAATATGATCCCAACCTTCAAAAACTTATAGCTGTCTTAAATAATTCCCAAATAGAATGTTAAAAATAAAGGCTAGTGGCTGGGCACGGTGGCTCACATCTGTAATCCCAGCACTTTGGGAGTCTGAGGCAAGAGGATTGCTTGAGCCCGAGAGTTTGAGACCAGCCTGGGCAACATACTGAGACGTAGTCTCTGCAACAAATTTAAAAATTAGCTAAGCACAGTGGCACATGCTTGTAATCTCAGCTACTTGAGCAGCTGAGATATAAGGATTGCTTGAATACAGGATGTGGAGACTGTGGTGAACCATGATCATGCCACTGCTCTCCGATACCAACTTAAAAAAGAAAGTCTAGTCACATAAACTCACAGAGGATAGTATGAAAGAACATTATCACATGAGCAAACGGTGGCTCAACCAGTATCTACTTGTTCAACCAGTGTCGACCTACTTGTTCACTTTGCCTTTGTAATGACCTAGAACAGACTTTCCCATTTTCAGTGAGACTCCCTCTTTTGGGTTTTTGCTTAACTGTCATATCTTTGGAGGGACATTTCCAGATTCCCTATTTATTTCACCCCCTACTACACAATTCCTTATCACCTATCACTCCCTATTATAATTTTATTATTTATTGGTGTAATATTTGCCTTATTTTCCTTTAATATTTTCCTCATACATTTATCCAAGAAAATACATATTTCTTTCTCTTTTTTACGCCCCCCCCCATTGTCTTGATCAAAGGACAAAGTAAGCACTGAATATATTCTTGGAAAAACGAACATATATGGAGATACATTCAGGGAATGAAAGTTTTCTCAGGGTAGAGAAAAAAACATATTAAAGCCTAAGCATGCTGTGATTTTAATATGCATTATTTACCACATTCATTTAATTAATCAGTTTAACAAAATGCTTTCTACTTTGGGCCAGGTATTATGCTAAACACTAAGGATTAACAATGGTCATACCCTGTGCTTTCCTTTACCAAACAAAAAAGTTAAAAAAAAAAAAAAAAAAAAAAGAGGAAGGAAGGGAGGGAGGGAAGGAAGGAAAGGGATGTTAGCATTTTCTGATTTAGCTGGTTGTGGGCATTATACCATGGCTTCAATATTTAGAATACTTGTAAATAATCATTAGTAAATATATGGATAAATACAGGAGGTGCCAAAAAAATGTATACACATTTTAAGACATGTTATCTATATATTGCTTTTCAAAGTTGAATTAAATTACAGTAGTAATGTGTACTATGACATTCTCTCAACCGTGCTTTAGCCATATTCTTTGACTGCCCTGCCTGTCACGTGATGATGCTAACATTCATTCGATTAATGACATTTTTTGAGCAAATGTCAAAAATGTGTATATATATTTTTTGGCATCCCCATATATGATCTTAAGATACAGTAATAAAGATAAACCCAGTGTACTATGTACAATAACACAAACATAATATATAAAACTAGTGCTTAGAAACACATTGCTTTTCATGTGGAATTGTGTGTTTAAATAAAGATGTACAAGCTCCAGTTTTCTGATTAAAACTATGTATCTGGGTAATTTCTATTATTAATGGAAAATAAATGTAATTTACTTTATTATTATTTTAAAGATGTGAGGTACAATTCAGGGTTAGGTGTACAAACGTTGATTATGCAGATACCCTTGTTGATGAGGTGTGCCCCTCCCTCCCCAAGCAGTTTCCCTCAACTGCCAATCCCACCCTCCCTCCTTTGGCAGTTTCCCACTACTGCCAATCCCTTTCTGATAGTATTATGATAATTACTCAAGGTCCACTTATGACTGAGAACATATAGTGCTCTGTTCTTTATTTCTGTGATAGACCACTGAGTATGATCAACTCTAAATCCATCCAAGTTGCTATGAAGTCCATATGTTTGTCCTTCTTTATGGCTACATAATATTCCATTGTGAATAAATGTAATTTAATTGACAGCCCAGGGGAAAGAACTGCACTCCAGCCTGGGTGACAGAGTGAGACTCCAACTCAAAAAAAGGAAATGATGACTATGAAAACCACTGGCTTAGACATAGCATTAGCAGGTGAGGAGAGCTGGCTTGGGTGTGGAGAGGTAATCAGAATAGTTCATCAAGATGTAATGGTAGGTGGATTGTAGCAGTTTTCACCCTTCCAGTGTATTAAAAGAAGTTAGATGTGTAGTATTTGCATTTAGCTGGTATAACAAATGCTAATTTTTAAATGAAATTCGAAGTGTACCTAAGAAGAACCCAGAAGATGGATACTGAATTTCAAGATAAGCAGGATAGAGCAAGTCCCTTGTAGGAGGGAAGCACACGAAAGCACTTTATATCAGAATATTGCCCTCCAGTGTGCTTATTTTGGAAAGTTGTGAGTCAATTTGCACCTTGCTCAACCACACAGCTTGAGGAAAGCATACCTTTCGATAGAAACCACCTGTTTTTTGTTAAACAAACATAAAATTGTAAAAAAAAAATCAACCCTAGTTGCTTATTGCCATCAAACTTGAATGTTTAACCAGGAATCACAAAATATTTGAAGAAGATAAACAGTCTGAAAGAGAAACATCAAGGTAATAAATGAAACAACTGAATCTGTAACAAACATAATAAGATAATTGGAAGACAAGATGCACATTCTTAGTATTATTGTTAGTGAGGTTTAAGAGAATGCTACATAATTAAGCAATAATAGAAACAATCAAGGATTAGCAAGACTTTTCAAATCGAAACTATGATGTCAACAGAAAAAAACCTAAGTAATGTGTATGGTTGAAGACGACCTTAATGATCTGAATTTAAACTTTGGATTTATTTTGAATATAGAGCAAAATAATGGAGAGACATAAAGCCTAGTATTCATATTAATAATACCTTAGGAAGAGTAGAGAAAGGCATTTTGAAAAAAAAATCTGTAGAAGCATATAATGCTCAAATTACTATGCAAACTAAAATACACCATGGTTTGAGCTACTGATCAACTATAAAAATAAGAAGATAGATTCTACTTGATACCTGAACCATGCTCCTTCAAGTGGTATAGAATTAGCCTAGCATTTTAAAGCCTCCCCTCAAACAGGGATCAACCATGCTATATGGTGAGAAAGTAAATGATTCTATTATCATGCTTGTTGTTATAAATGGTGTTAAGTGATTTTGAAAGTTTAGAATAAAAAAATAGTGAAGTATGTTTGTTAGGGTGGGCGAAGATGCTAAAGCAGAGAGACCAAAAATTCTAAGACTTAAAGAACAAAGACGTTTATATCTTTTTTTCACACAAAAGAGTTAGCTGGGGAATGTTCCAGATCTGTGGGTGGCTTTCCATCTCAGGGTCATTTATAGACTCAGGTTACTTTTATCATGTACTCTAGGCTGGGTCTAGATTCTGTTCATTTTCCAGCTGGCAAAAGCAGAGAAGCGAAAGCATGAGAAGGCACATCACTATTTATTTAAATGTCTCAACTTAGTATCAGCACATATCTCTTCCTTATAGTCCATGCACCGTTTCTGCATCTAAGCTGGCTGGCCACGCGCCCAGTGATAATGTTAACTATAGAAGAAGAGGAATCTTCATCAAAGAATAAGAATGTAAAAGTAAAGATATTTTTAAGAAAAGTAGGAAAAAAGAGTGGTAAAGAAAAGCGTAAGTCAAGCCATTTTCTCAGACATCGTAGAGAACAACCAAAAGATACTCTGAAATTGAAAGATTAAGTGGTAGAGTTTTTTAATGAACTATTTATAGTTATAATGTGCCAATCAGCAAACTAAAACTGGAAATATAATCAGTAAAATTATAAATGTCACTGTGTGTGTTGGAGGTATATTTCTCACCTTTTATATCAAGGAATAAATAGATATTGTGACAAGAAACAGAGATGACTAAACAGAACAGAAATTGATAGAATGTTGATTGATTGATTGATTGATTGATTGATTGATTTGAGCCAGAGAGTATCTCTGTAGCCCAGGCTGGAGTTCTGTGGCACAATCATGAGTACCACAGCCTCAACCTGCTAGACTCAGGCAATCCTTCCACCTCAGCTTTCCCAAGTAGCTGGGAATACAGGTGCACGCCACCATGCCCAGCTAATTTTTTTAGTTCTTGTAGAGATGAGGTCTGGCCAAGTTGTCCAGGCTGATCCGAACCACTGGGCTAAGGCAATCCTCTGACTTCTATGGATAAAATTATTTTTTATTTTATACTCTTTGTCATTGTTTGAATATTTTGATCACTTTGTTTGAACCATGTTAATCTTAAATGATGACTGTAATCATACTACTTTTGTAATTTAAAATATAACAAAGTTAAAATAGGGCAGCTATGTCTCTTAAATAAAGAATTCAAAGCTTTCATAATTTCTTTTTTTAATTTAAGCAATTGACCTAAAAAAAGATATTTTTGTCTTTCTACAAAGTATTTCATATTATATTTAAAAATCACAAAAATGAACTAATAACTACATTTAAAATACAAAGCTATCTATATCAGTGAAAGTTAAAAATCAACTCTCTTTTCAAGCTGAATGCAAGAAATTTAAAACCGATTCTTTCTTAGTTGACTAAATATTTTCCTATTAGTAAAATTTATATAGAACTCAATTAACTATTTTCTCTTCACTTTCTAAAAAATCAAGCGACTGGAAAAATTGTTCCATCTGCCAAGAGCTACAGAGTAATTAATACTAGAAAATCAATTTTTCCTTTATTATTACACAATCCTGTGAAATTAGATTTGATTAATAAGCAGCCTAGCATATTCATGTAAAAATAGATTTTAATGTGATACATGCAGCACATAAAATTGACTATTTTATGCAAGGTATTTTATGTTCTAGATGCTGTGGAAAAAACTAAGAAAATAAGTTATTGCCATTAGCTTAATAGAGCTTGCATTTGGCTTATAGATAAAGCGTTTTAGAACTGAAAAGGCTTAGAGATAGACCAATCTGTCATGTTTATTTACAGATGAAAATCATAATAATAAGATCCAAGATGACTGAGTGCAGTGACTCATGCCTGTAATCTGAGCACTTTGGGAGGCCAAGGCAGGAGAATTGCTTGAACAAAGGAGTTCAAGATCAGCCTGGGCAAAATATAGAGACTGCATCTCTACAAAAAAACAAAAACAAAAGAAAACAGCAACAACAACAAAACGTGATGGCATGCATCTGTAGTCCCAGCTACTTGGGAGACTGAGAAGGGAGGATTGTTTGAGCCCAGGTGTTCGAGGCTGTGGTGAGTTGTGATCCTGCCACTGCACTCCAGTCTGGGCGACAGAGTGAGACCCCAACTCAAAAAAATAAAACAAAACAAAAGATAGAAGGAATAAACTTGCCCCATTGCACAGCTCTGCTAACTCTGAATCCTCCTCTTTCTACTTCAGAACACTTTTCTTCTCCAATCTCTTTGTTTTTAAGAACATCATGATGGGTAATTACTATACTACAATGCAAGTAAAACAGAGAACTTACTAGCAGTACTGAGGTTTACTTAATTTACAGTGATATGAAGACTGAATTAATGTGACATTTTTACTTGAGCATGTGATTATTGTAGCTGGAATGCAAGTAGATTTGCTTCACATTAGAATTATTTCCAGATTCTGTACATAACATTTTCCTCTAATACACTGCTGTGACAAATTAAATTAGTTCAAACTTGCTTAAGAGAAAATTAAACAGAATATTAAAAAAGACTTAAAATCTGTAAAACCTTAACCCATTCATGCTACCTTTAGGAATTATGGTAAGGATAGGATGAAATATGTTCTAACCGTGTTAAATACATCATTTAAAAAATGTTTTTAATATTAATAAAGAACAATTAGTTAAGTGCTAAGAAGTAAGAGGTTAGTTAGTGAATGGAATTGTGGTACAGCTATATAAGGAAACACTTCAACCCATGCTATTGATACTCTGGATATATATTTATTAACATGAAAAAATTAAAATATATGAAAATAAAAAAGCAGTTTGAAAATGCCATGAAATCCCTAATCTCATTTTTAAAAATTTCTGATCCCAGTTTTATAAATGTATATTTATGCACACACGTTGAAAAAATTCTAGGAGGATATCAATACACTGATAACAGTAGTCATTTCCAGGTAAAGAAATTATGAATGGATGGTTATATATTTTTATACTTAAGTGTCTTATGTTTCTATTAAATGGGCGTTATTAATTATAAGTCATTTAAAAATTACAACAATTTTGCCTTTAAAATAAAAACTATTTTCAACTTAACAGCAAAGGAACACATGTTACTTAACGTGCTGTCAATCTGGACAATGATAGCCAAGGCATGCAAAGCAATCTGTGATGGAAAAAAGACTTAGGAAAGGGAGGAAATAAATTGGAGAATTCTAAGACAATAACAAATTGATTTTTTAAAAAATCTCACAAATTTAGATAAATTTGCTGCCAATTTCACTTAGTTGGCCATCTGTCTTTATTAACTCGGACTTCCTTAGAAAATCTAATAATTTGAGGAAGACTGTTGCATATGACTATGTAGATTCAAAGGCTGAAAAAATATGACTAATATTCAATTATAATCTAATTAAGATTTAAACACTTTTAAAGGGCCAATTGTTTAAAAGTCATTAATCAGCTAACCTAATTCATAACAACATTCAAGCAAAATCAGTATAATATAACAAAATAATAATGATAATAATATGTAAGAGGAACCTGATATTTTTGACACTTTCCGTTTTACACTGCCTCTTCTTAGACTTTCTAAAATTTCAGATTTCAAGTGGAACAAATAGCCAATCAATTTAGAGTCTTCTTTTTGCTTCTGTATGTGCTTGAACGATGTGCATTAGGCAAAGCTCTTGCAAGGTAACATCAAAGTTTATCTAATTTCTTGGAATACTCTTTATTTAAATTGCTTTTCTCCAAGCCAAATCTAAGTTGGAGGTGTTACTTTCTAGTGTTTCTCAGGTTCTTCCTATTCCAGAAACAATGTCAATAAAGTTTTTCTATGGCTTATAAATCTTTTCTGCCCAATCATTCAGCCAGATTTTTACCTTGTCTTTCTACTCCTCCCAAGTCTATAAGTGAGAATAAATACTGGAATGTAAAAGGAAGGGTCGAAAGACAAGACAGCTGGCTGTCACAAATTCTCATATTTCAAGCTTGTTTGCAAAAGCTACACCCTCAGAAAAATGAACTTAATATCTAAGAGTTTTTTTCACTTTGCAGTGAGACTACAGAAAACATGAGAGGCAGTGTGGGTTCATGAAAACTGTAATTGTCTAGTATGAATACACCTGTATTGTGATGTATGACAGGTTGCAAAACAAGAGAATATCCCATAGATGTAGGCCAGGATGATCTTTTTTATTTATGGCTGGATTACATATCCTGGTGATCTCATCCTTTGTCCACTGCAAAATCCTCCCAGGAACCTTTTCTAAGGTAGAGGTATTTTGAGCATGTGTTTCTGCACCCTTCATTACTGATTGCTTCACAGTTTTTATTGTAAACATTAGGATACCACCCTTTACTTAGAGTAGCTAACAGCAGGACTGCACTGTTCTGCTTTAGTTGGAATTCCAATCCACTTGGTTAAATTCCACTGCTGTTCTTGGCTTTACTCACTCTTGTGATTTCTTCATTACCTTCTTTGTGATTCTTTGATTACTTTACTGAATTCGCTGACTGTATACCTCCTATGTCTACTTGATAAGTATAATGCATGCATCCCTCATTATCAGAATCTAATACATTTTTGAAAATGTTTTGAATATTGAGTTTTTTAAATAGTAGGGACAGGTATGCCATTCTTTTTAATAGGGAAAATAAGAATGTATCTCTAACCTATGAAAACAGCCAACCAAATTTTCATAAGTAGTAATAAATACCAAACACCCATATAAAACACAGCAAAAACCTCCGCATAACATAAAACATTAAGGTACCCATTATTTAATCATATAACACCTAATTAGCACTTTATATGCTTATTAGTGCATATGTGTGCAACATACAATGATGCTGTCATGTAAAGCATTAGATAAAAATTACATTTTCCTTCTAAAGAGAAACTTGAATAATAAATAACATGTTAAAGACACAATGAATAAAAATAACCCATAACAAAACAACATAAGGAAACAAAGGTTTTGTTTTGTTTTTTAAGCACTGAAGTTTTCCTGATTGAAATTTAGTAGTGAAAGAAAGTGAAAGCTTAGTCATTGTTTCTGCTTGCTGATGGGGAAGAGTGAGAAGGAGGGAAGTGACAAGGGGTGAGGAAGGCAGGAAGTAAATGCCTTGAGTGTGGCCACGTCCAGATGCAAGGAGCCATCTGTTGTTAGGCATGAGGATAGTTTTCTCCCCTTGGCTCTCTTGACTCTGGAAATGGATAACTATCCACTATCAACTACCAACTGATGTCATAGACAACAATAATAGGAGAATTAAATTCACATTTTACCTCTGTTTGCATTCACTTTGCTTGTGTCAATATAACTAGTGACATGGAGAGAATGCGATACTTCCCCTCATGTCATAATCACATACAATTGTCTGATTTTTTCTACATAATCTAAAATATATTTTAGAGATTTGCATCAAGTATTTATGCTTTCTCTTCTTCTAATTCACAAGAATTAAATTCAGCAAAAATTTTTTTGTAATTGTGTTTCATAAAATCTATTCAACACTTTCACTATCCAGTGTAGTAAAGTGGGTCTTCACACTAGATGAAAATATCTGTTTTGTGTAACACTCTTCATTAAAAATGTTGAAAGTTTAGCAACAATCTATAGAACCATTTCTTATTTTCAAACTTTTTTTTTTAGTTTAAAGATGTGGGGTACTATTCAGGATTAGGTATATAAGTGGACATTGTACTTAAATTATTGCTAGGCATAAGATTTTCTTTTTTGAAGCTCATTTGATTAATTGAGTTTGTATTTGCTATCAGAATCATTTAATTAATCCTTTATCAGAACAAAGTTATCTCCATCAGCACCCACTCCAGATACTACATCACCAACATTGCCTTATATGCCTCCTGGGTTGTCAATACCTTTTGCCTGTAATAATAATGGCGGTATTAGGAAACTTAAAGATCATTTGGATATTGTCTCATAATCAATGATCTTAGAAGGATGTCGTAGGGTGTTCTAGGATTCCATAGAGATATCAAAGGAGCTATATTTGTGAAATTTTCCTTCTTTAATTTTTCCTGGAATTTTGATAAATGTGACAGAAAGCTTCTCTCATGAGCTCTGCCTCCTCCTCGTTTAGTCATTTGACTTTTGATCTGCTGCAGTACTGACAGTGATCCATCCTCTCCCTTGACTGCTCCTAGGCAATGACCAAGTGCAGCGGTGGTGGTAAATCCAGGATATTTCTTTACAACACAGAACTCTTCCACTGGGTAGTATTCTCTGGGGAACGTCTCATTGGCCTGGTGGAGACTTTCTCAGAGCTGCACCACAGTCTGAGTTTTTGCTACCCAATCCTTACCCTTCTTACCCCTTTCACAGGTGTTACACAGCCTGAAGGTGTTCCTTGCCTACTTCTGAAAAGACAGAAAGGGAGAAGGCCATGAGAAGACAGGGCAGAGATTGTAGTGATGGGTCTGCAAGCCAAGGGTCGCCAAGAATTTCTAGCAACTGCCAGAAACTGGAAGAGAGTTATGAAACAGGTTCTATCTGAGAGCCTCCAGAAAAAAAAAACCAACCCTGCTGACACCTTGATTTCAAACCTCTGGCCTCCAGAACTATGTGAGAATAAATTTAAGTTTTGAGTCACAAGATTTGGGGTAATTTTGTAAGTAGCCCTAGGAAACTAATAAATAACATTAGCTTACCTTTGGCAAATTTTATGTTCCAAGAATTTCTTGTTGCTGTTGCTAAATGAATTTATGAGATAATATTTGTTATAAAATATTCCAATGTCAACAAGACTGATAATTTTCTCTGTAGTATAAGCACATGGGTCAGAGGACTCTTGGCCATTCACTGAGAGACTGCTGCAGCCCCATTCAGAGCTGTTCATCCTTGATTTTTAGATTGTGCAATGTTTCATGGACCATAAACGTCTCCAGCCATCTCAGACTGGCTTTGTAACAAATATCCTTTACAAAATCATTATCCTTACCCATTTCTTTCTTTTACAGATCTTCGAAAATGTTTACACAATGTGGGACTAGCCTTGTTCTTACCAGGTGAATGTCTGAAATACAGCTAAGACACATCAGAAATTCTCCCACTGAATAGCCTACATAATTAGCTAGTATTTGAGCAGGTTTTTTATTTGATAGCAAATTATGGCAAAGTTTGCTGGAAGTTGTTATAAAAAATAGTCTAACATAATGTGATTGTGAAAGATAGCATTTCATAAAAATTCACACCCTAGATTTCCCTTCTAACATTACGTGACAGGGATCTTCAGAACTAAGGAACATGTTTCATTTCTAGTCAATTCTTCTCCTGCAAATGTTTAAAAATATAAAGATTGATTGTAACAGTGTAGATAAAGTTCACAGCTTAATATAGTCAATTTAAGCTTTCAGAGAACTTGATCAAATCTGATTGTTTTTCAGAGTACTAAGTATAATCCTAAAGATATTTCTAAAATATAATACCAGTGTCGATATTAGTCGAGGTTTTGACATCATTGTGGAATTTGTCATGCTTAACATATTTTTTTCTGAACTGTAATTTTTGCTCCTCCTTCCCTTTATTTTTCAGTATACCTGGTAGAGCAATTAGAAATATCTAAGTTCCTCAATATGAACTTGTGGTTAAAAAGTGGGATAAAGTTTGATGAAAGTAAAAATTAGAGACAGGAAAATTACGAGGAAATATTTAGAAAGCATGGGGTTGGGAGTCCTTCTAAGTGTATCTGGAGATATTCATTATCATAAAATCATTGAATGTTATAGCTGGGAGAGTCATTAAGTATTGTTTCTTCTAACACCCTCAGTATTCGAGGGAGAAAATGGAGGTCATTTTTGTGATAAGACTATCCTATAGATCATCTAAGAGCTAAGATCTGGAAGCAGATCCCTCAACTGCTTCTAATTATGTGTACAATTATAGCCTCTTTCTCACATCAAAGCCTTTACAGCCTCCTGAAGTATGATAAAGACGCATAAAGCCACAAGATAAATATAGCACATTTTCCTGAATTCTCATCTCGATTTAAGATTTGGGAACAGTAGTTTGGAGTTTTATATTCTTTAAAATATGTAAGACAATTATGTTGGTGATATAAATAGACTTTAGTTTCTTCATATTGCCTAATATTGTGTTTGTTGGAAAATATACAGAGAGCGGAATCTTTTTATGCTCAGAAACTAATTGAAAACTTCAGTAATTTTGTATTGTCTTAAAATTGAATGTTATTAGTTTTGTGACTAGAGAATACAATATTGTTGCCAGAATGTTTGATTTCTTAGTAAGTGTTTTGCCACCCACATAAGAACTTAAAAATAAAATAAAATAGAAATGTCACCTTCTGAACTAGTATGTGTTTAAAATGTTTTGATAACATAACAGATTCAAAATTATAACTCATAATTTCATTTCATTAAATGTTTTGATTTGAGTACCCACAATGACTGCATTTAATTATATTGCCCACAAAAGTGAATTTCCCATAACAAAAAAACTAAACCTTTAACTTCCGTTTAAGACATCTTATATTACATTCTGGTTGTTGGTTCAAAATAGGAAATGTAAGCATCTATGTCAAAATGCAAAAGAAGTGAAGAAAATTGATAATAATTTGAAATTATGGTTATGGAAAAGAAAAATGTCCCAGAGCTCTGTGTAAGTCTGAGCACTAATGGTGATGAGGGCTCACAGTTAAGGGATATTTATTATGCACCAGGTTCTAGTCCTAGCAAAAGTACAAATAAGTTATTATCAACCCCGTTTACCAATAACAATCATGGTCACCACAAATAGTGAACAATAGTTAAGCAGTACTTGTCAATCTCCCTTCCCACTTAGGTGAACTATCCATGCTCCAAACTAAGCAGGACTTCTGCTCTGAGAAAGGTCGCATTCTCTCTTACCCTCTAAAGGACAGCATTCTAGTGGTTTCCCTGTCTTTTCCCTTTATTTTCAATTTTTTCCATGTCCAATGGATTATTTCTATCAGCATGCTGTTTTATTTTCTCTTTTCTTAAAAAAATCATCTTAAACCGGGCTCGGTGGCTCAGCCTGTAATCCCGCGCCTTGGGAGGCTGAGGTGAGTGGATTGCTTGAGCCTGAGGGTTCGAGAGCCGCCTGGGCAACTTGGCGAGACCTCATCTCTACAAAAAAAAAAAAATCAATCATCTTGATTCCACTTCTTGCAGTCCAGCTACTGCCCGAATTCTTTACTTCTGTTGCAGCAAATCTTTTGGAATAAGTTTGCCTAGATTTACTAACTCTCATTCCTTCGTTGTGTTTTCCTTTACATTCATCCTGATTGGGTTTTTGTCCCAACTACTGTTCTAAAACTGATCTTAAGAGAGACATGATGACGTCCTTGTTGCTAAATCCAAAAATCTTGCTAAATCTGTTCCTCATTTAACTGGACGTTATGTGATGCTTTGCTTTCTGGACACATTGTTTTTCCTGATTTTCTTGCTGTTTCATGAGACATTCTTAGTCTGCCGGCAGGTTGCTTCTTTTATCCTAATACTTGAACCACAGGGTGTCCCAGGACAGAGTCCTTGGTATCTTATCTATCTACTATCACTCTCCATGTGATATCATCCAAATCTATGACTTAAATTTTTTATACGTAAACAGCACTCACATTTAGTTCTTCAGCCCGGTCCTCTCTTCTAAACTCCAAACTCATATATATTTACTTTCCTAATGGCTGCACTTGGTTGTCTGGTACATTAATTTATCGAATATAAAATGCCTAAGACTAAAACGTAGGACTCCCTACCTCCAAACAGGCTTCATTTGCAGGGTTCTTCACTTCCTTTAGTGACAACTTTATCTCTCTGATTGTTCAGACATGCAATCTTGAGATCTCTTGACACTTTACATTCACAGCCTATAACCCATCCATCAGGAAATCCTTTTGACTCTACTTTCAAAATAATCTATTTTTCCTGCTTCACCTCTAACACCTTCATACAAGTCATCCTGTCTCTACACTGCTTTAATATAATTACTTATCATGTTTGTTTTCTACCTTTTTGCACTAGAATTCAAACTAAATGAGTAGGCATATTTTCTGAAGTGAAATATCCGAAATAGTTAGAATAGTACTTTGTCCGAAACCACTAGGTGCCTTGGGAATATTTGAAAGAATATTAAGCAGTTATAACTGCAGACTTTTTTTTTTTTTTTAGTTGGAGTCTCACTCTGACGCCCAGACTGGAGTGCAGTGGCCTCTCCCGGCCACCGCAGCCTCGACCTGCTGGGCTCCGGCGATCCTTCCGCCTCAGCCTTCCAAGTAGCTGGAACTACAGGCGTGCGCTACCACGCCCGGCT
>CAUYQG010114618.1:0-26822 GCA_963574415.1 Tarsius wallacei | reverse complement strand
GTGGTACATGTACATATACACAGTGGAATATTACACAGCCATAAAGAAGGACAAACATATGGACTTTGCAACAACTTGGATGGATTTAGAGTCTATCATACTCAGGGATCTATCACAGAAACAAAGAACAGAGTACCATATATTCTCACTCATAAGTGGACCTTGAACAATTATCATAATACTTTAAGAAAGGGATTGGAAACTGCCAGGGGAGGGAGAGGCACACCTCATCAACAAGGGTACCTGCATAATCAACATTTGTACACCTAACCCTGAATTGTACCCCAAATCTTTAAAATTTAAAAAAAAAAAGAAAAGATTTAAAAAAAAAATCCAGTAAGGCCATTGGAGGTACCAGAGATGGCCCAGGACTGCTACTCTGGGATACTCATCCTCGTGTCCACCCACACTTTCACACACCTCTTCTGCTCAAGCCTCACAACCATGCTATGTACCATCCCATTTCTCAGAGGAGAAACCTGAGCCTCAGAGAAAAAGGAGGCTTGTCCCAAGTCATATATTAAGTATTTCGTCTACACAATCTGGATTAGAACCTAGCCCTTTAGATACCCAGCCCAAAGTTCTTTCTTTTTTTAAAATTTATTTTTTAATTTATTTTTTAGAGGTGAGGTCTCACTACGTTGGTCTCGAATTCCTGGACTCAAGCACATGAGCCACCACACCCAGCTGGTTGTTTCTATTAAGAAAACATTTATTGCCTTTTAAAATGTATCAGGGACATATAAAAGCATTTGGCTATTCAAATAGCACAGAAGGAAACAGCAATAGTTGAGAGTCTCACTCTCTACCCCTTTTCAACTCCTACCTCCTCCCAAGTGGAAATCTTTTTTAGTAGTTAGCTGGGCACCATCCAGGCCCTCACTCTGCACTGACACCACACACACACACACACACACACACACACACACACACACACACACACACACACTACAAATGGCCTAGTCCTATATGTGGAGGGATTTGTTTCCATTTCGTACAATACCCCATCCGCACACATAGAGCCATCTCTCCTTTGAAAGGACAACTTGGCATTGGTGAGGATGGCTGGAATTTCCTCCCCAGCTCCCAAGAGTCCTCCCCATTGCTCACACAGCCTCTTAGGCACTCCCTGAACCCAGGGCCCTGGTAGTCCAGGAACCAGGCGATCAAAGAGAATGGCCTCTGTAAGGCAGCATCTCCTTCTAATGACACCTGAAAGGACTTTGGAACAGGGTCTAGCTTCATAAGTGTTTGTGGAGTGAATTTGAAGTAGTTCTTAGACATACTTTAAAAAAAAATGTTAGCGATAAATATTAATTTAATGCGTGTCAGAGGAAAAAATTCTAAGTACATCAAACCAGTGATTCGAGGGTATTTTTAAATGTCCTTTAACATAAGTTTAATAAAAAGAGTCTGTTTAAAGAGAAATGTTAAGTAAATAGTAACACAGGTGGAAGATGGACAAGGCCAGAATCCTAGGTGTGGAAATTGCCTGAGCGTGGTCTGGGAGCTGCTGTGGGAGGGGCTGGCCCTTGTGGCCCGGGCCCTGGGAGCCTGATTTCCCAGAGTGCTGTTCAGGGACTCTGGGAGGCCAGGAGGAGAGGGAAGAAATCTGGACCCACTGGGTGTAAGAAGAGTTGAGCACTGGTCATGAGGGATTTGAGTGAAGGGGAAGTGCTTATGTTTCTCTCTTGTAATCTATGATTCCATGTACCAAGAAAGGGGGCAGCAAAGACCTGAGAGACGGAGCTGCCGGGCTGCAGCGGGTTATGGTGAGACTCTACAAGGGTGGGCAAGGACAAAGACTTCTCTTGGGGTTGGCTTCTCCACAGACAATGAAAGAACTGGACCAAACCATCAGAGGTCTCATTCATCATGAGGGCATTAGGGAGCCACTGAGGGCTTTTTCATCCTGGGGTGACATGATTACAGCACTCTAAGACCACCAGAGGTAGAAGTTGTTTGGGGCATATCCCTAGATAAAAGAACTACAGCTGTTTTGGCAATTGATTGTGGTCTGCAAGGAACAGCAATGATGTTCTCTGGCAAAGAGGCTTACAATAAAAAGGGGATCTGGGAAGGACTTGAAGATTTGCTTGGTCACACTTGGGTACCCAAGGACAATCAGATATCACAGACCTCAGAGATCCCCAAAAAGAGACTCTGAAACCACTGAGTCTGTGGCGGATAACAGCACAGGCAGCCACTAGCTACTCTTTCTCTGTTTCTGATACCTGCGAGAAACAGGCCAACCCACAGGACCCTATGAGTTTGCAGCTGGGGGTTCTCAGCCCATCCCTGCCCCCTCCCACACCTGTCCCTCCTTCCTTCCCCAGTGCCTCCCCCTGGCATGGCAGAGAGAAGATAGCCAGAAACTTGAAATTAATGCTTTTAAAATGTTAGGGCCAAATACTAATCTATAGGATGATCTCAGCCATGTTTTGAAAAATGTATGAATGTACAAGAAGAACATATACAAATGTTAATGAAGGGTGGTTCTCTCTGGACAGAGAAAAATCAATGATTTTCTCTATCTTTCCCCGTTTAACCCGGATACTTGCCAGCGGCACTTAGGGCTGCAGCATTTACCTGAGATTTAAAAGAGAGAGAGAGAATTACAACATATATGAGTATAATACTCCATGTTGTAATTCTCTCTCTCTTACTCTGTTTTTTAGTAATTCTTGTTAGGATTAGAGACAAGTTCTGTTGATAAATAACTCCAAGAACAATTTTTATATTTTATTTTCACATTGAAAACCAGTCAGATTTGCTCCAGCCTCAAAGAGCGTGTTTATGTAAAATTAAATGGATGTGGCAGCAAACTGAACTTTTTTTTTCTAAGCGAAAGGATTAAAGAGCAGAGAGAAGAAATGCCACCAAGATGACATCCCCTAATGGTCCTCACCCCAAACTAGCTGAGCTCAGATCCTAGCCTCGGCCACAATAAATCCCCCCAAGAAAACGGTGCAGGCCCCTGAGGTTAGCTCAGCCCAGGTGATGATGTCAAGGTGAAAGAAAGCACCATCTTGATATTTAGCAGAAAATCAAGCCAAGGCGGAAATCAGCACAAACAAGCTTTTTAGAAAAGGCGAGTGAGCCTGGAGCAGGGCCCGGGTTTTATTGATAGAAGGCTGGGTCCTGCCTCAGTTCTGCTGAAGCAGGCAGTTGAACCTGTCCAAGGCAAACACAGCAGCCCGGTCCAGCCAGCCAGAGAGCGAGCCCCACGCCAGGCTGTTTGCTGACTGGGGGTCGCACAGCTCCCACAGGGGGCTCTTGGCTCCTTCCTCTGTGACATTTCAGTGGTGTCTCTGCTCTGGAAACAGCCCCAGTTCTGCTTGCCAGAGGGTTCCGAGGTTGCCTCCTCTCTCCAATAGAGGAAAAGGAGGGATCACTCTGTTTCCAAAAGCCCAGGCTCGAAAGCACCTCCTCACAACTGACATTGGGAGGATGAGAGAGTGTATCCAGCAAACCCCAGGCCCTTCCCGGCCTGTGTCCACCACACCTGGGAGCTGGCTAACCTGCCGGAGGGTGGGGTTTCTCACCCCTGTGCAACTGACATCTGGGGCCAGATCATTCTTTGTGTGAGGGACCGTCCTATCCAACACAGGATGTTCAGCAGCATCCCTGGCCTCCCCTCGAAGTCAGTGGCACCCCCAAGTGGAGACAACCGCAAATGTCTCCAGACAAATGTCCCTGGGGCCGGGGGGCGAAGTTGTCCCCACTTGAGACTGGCCTCTCTAGAGCAACAGTCCCCAACCTTTTTGGCATCAGGGACTGGTATTGTGGAAGACACCTTTTCCATGGATGGGTTGGGGGGATCATCAGGCATTAGATTCTCAAAAGGGGTAAGCAACCTAGACCCCTCACATGTGCGATTCACAATAGGGTTTGCCTCCCAGGAGCATCTAATGCTGCTGCTGGTTGACAGAAGGTAGAGCTCTGCTCCCCCACCACTCACCTCCTGCTGTGTGGCCTGATTCCTTACAGGCCATGGACAGGGGGTTGGAGACCCCTGCTCTAGAGGAGGAAATAGACACACAAAGAGGAGACCCGGGAAGCAATGAGGGCAGCTAAACTCCAGGGTGAGGCGTTGTGAGTCCCCCATCCAGGATCTGGGTTCCCTGTTACTATCTCGCAAAGCCTCCTGGGATTTTCCCTCACAGACACAGGAGAGCAGAAAGGAGAGACACTTGGACGTTTCCAAAGAGAAAAGCAAATTGGAACAATAAGAGGGAGTTTAAATAAGATTTTAGGAAATGTTGCGATGCGGTGTGCAATGTAATCTCCTCCACCTTTCAATGAAAGCTTTGAGCAAAAACCGGCCTCACCCATCAGTGCTTTGGGAGGCAGACACGCCTTCCCTGCTTCCCTGCCACCCCGGATGGGTGGGTTTGGGTTCATGGCAAGGCCCTCCCAAGAGGCCTGGCTACACTCGGGCTATACCGTGAACAGTTACTATTCCAAAGTGGGTGGAGGAGGTACAGACGCTTAAAATATACACTTTAGAACCCATTCAGTACCATTCTTATAAAAACATGTACCATCTTTGCTTTCTAATAATGCTTTCCTGGGGGAGGAAAAGGCTTGGGGGAGCGGCCGGGAGGCTGGTGACACCCATGGTGGGTCAGGCGTTTGAGCTGATTATGAACATCGTAGTCAGGAAAAGCATTTGAGGGCTACTCTGGGGGCCTGGGGCTGCTCGTGAACCCCCACCCAGTGTCTGGGACCCACATTATTGTCTCCTAGAGCACCCTGGGATTTTCCCTCACAGACACAAGGTATATTTGTTTAAAGTATTTCTTCCCCACCTTACTATAAGCACAGGATGGGCAGGGGCCATGTCTGTCGCCTTCATCACTAAGTCGCCAGCATTCCTGGGCCTGGCAGATGCTGAACACTCAAAACATATTTGTTAAGTGAACACAAAGATGGAACACTCCTTATTTCCCAGACCAGCAACTTTAGGCTCATACGTTAAGGCTGAGATCAAACATCACCTCCTCTGGGAAGTCTTCCTTGATTTCTTCCAGCAGAAACAATGGTACTATGTACCCAAAACACTTGATTCATATTTTTATTGCAATGTGTATCACAGAATACACTCTTTGGTTGTATTCTGCCTCCCTGCCAGAATGTAAGTGTAAACTCTCTGAGGATAAGAACTGTGAAGTATCATTTATTACCCCCACTCCCACCAGTGTTTGGCCCATAGTAGATATTCAATAAATGCTTATTCAATGCAAGAATCAATTAATCCACTCCTCTGTCTCCATTCTAAGTCCTAGACATGAAAGTTCTGACACATCACGATTCAAGTGTCTTGGCAGAACCCAGAGTCCCGCTCTGGATGTCAGTTTCCTGGCTCTCTAACATAGGGAGAGAACATTTGATCAGTCCCTCTGCAGACTGAGCTGGCCTGGCTGGACCATATGCTTAAGAAGCCTCAGCCCCATCAACCCCGCTGCCCCAGGGCTATGAGCCTCTAAGGACCTCAGAAGGCTTCTTGGGGACCTACCTCACCCCCTACCCATACCCACACCTCTGACCCAGAACCCTAGGCCACAACAGGCTTTGTGCTTGGGGTGAACCCCCAGTTCCCTCAGAAAAAGGTAGAGCTATGGACCCCATCTGGCCAACAGGGGACCCCAACATCCAGCACACAGGGAATCAGAAGCCTCATGTCACCTGCTCACCAGAGCTCCTGGGGAGAAAGGGGTACCCGCAGAGGTTGTTCCCGGCCTGGTCCACATGCTTTGCCACCTACCTGGCTGAAGGTCGGCGCGAGGGTGCTTTCTGGAGAGGGTCTGTCCTGGGGTGAGCCCTCCTGCCGACTGCAGTCCAGCTGGATCAGGTGGCGGCACTCGGGGTGGCAGGTGAATTTACAGTCTAGAAGGAAATAACCGAAGAGGGGTCAGGGGCCAGGCAGAATGTCTACCCACTTCCACACAGAGAAATAACCCGGGAGATGGCGTTTAGTTCCCGACAGTGTGGGAGAGGAGCGAGTGGTGGGACAGCGTGAGAAGGCCACCCTGCTCTCTGAGCCAGAATGCTGCCGGCTAAGTGCTTTACACGCCTGCAAACTGCTTTCACCTGCACTATTCTGTGTGACCCTGCAATCATTATTATTGCCACTTTACAGACAGGAAACCGGGCCTCAGAACTTTACTGGCTTTCTCAAGGTCAGATCATCTGGCTCCAGATAGGTACTCTTTCTACTAATTTACATTAATCACCAGGGGGCCATGGATCCCTGGGCAAGGACTTAACTTTTCTGGGCCTCGTTTTGCCAATCTGTAAAATACAGGTTGAATACCCCACATCTGAAAATCTGAAATCCAAAGTGCCCCAAATCTGAAATTTTTTTGCTCCCTGACATAACACTCAAAGGAAATACTCACTGGAGCACTTCAGATTTTGGATTTTTTAATTTGGGATGCTCAACCAGTAAGTGTGGTGCAAATGTATTCCAAAACCTGAGAACATCTAAAACACACTCTGGTCCCAAGCGTTTTGGAAAAAGGATACTCAACCTGTATAAGCAATAGCTGCCCTACTTGTTTATAGTGATAGCCAGATGTGTCTTGAAGTATTAAAAGCGCTTCCAGAAACCAAGACGTTATCATCAGTAGGGAGGGCTGTTACTCTCTGACCCTAATCTCGAACGCAGCTGAACGCACCTATAGACAGCATTCCAAATCAGGTGCTTCAGGGGGACAGGCACACATTCCATAGGCAGTGTTCACTCCCAAGGAAGCAGAGACCTAATGGAGAGCTGAAAAGAGCCTTGGGAACCACCTTAGAGATGGAGAAACTGAGGCCCAGAGAGGTAAAGTAAGGAGCCCAAAGACTTCATAGGTGGCAGAGCCAAGGCTGCTAGTATTTTTGAGCTCTCTTAGGGGCTATCTTTGGAGCCTCCTTGGCAGAAGGGAGGAGAAGTCAAAGGAGACAAGAGACACTGAGTCTCAGCTGGGTAAGGAGAGGGCAGGAGCATGGCGGTGGGGGGTGGGAATGAAGAAAAGGCAGCAGCAGAAGAAAGCAGTACAAGTCCATCCTCAGGTAAAAACATGCTCAGCTCTGAGGTGTGGTCCCCACAGATAGCTGCTGGTTGGCTGTGGTCACCTGTCCTGCAGGTGCCACAGCTCAGCCAGAAGGCCTGGCCTCCTGGGTGCCAGAGTCTCGTGAGTTTTCCTTCTTCTTTTTTTTTTTTTGTGAGTTGGAGTCTTACTCTGTCACCCAGGCTGGAGTGCAGTGGCTGCTCCCAGCCACCGCAGCATCGACCTGCTGGGCTCCGGCAATCCTTCTGCCTTAGCCTTCCAAGTAGTTGGAATTACAGGCGTGTGCTACCATGCCCGACTAATTTTTTGTTTTATTGTAGAGATGAGGTCTCACTTGCCCATGCAGGTCTCGAACCCGCGGGCTCAGGCAATCCACTCACCTCAGCCTCCCAAGGCGCGGGATTACAGGCTGAGCCACCGAGCCTGGCTGAGTTTTCCTTCTTGACTATGAAGTCCAGCGCCTGGGAATTGGCTGGCACAGACAGGTTTTGTGGCAGGAGACAAGACAGCCTGTACTCACTTTCATAACCTGGAGATTAGGGAACCACTTTTGGTCAATAGGGGCTCTGTCACCCCAAAACTCTCTCCTTCCTTCTAACAAACTCTAAAAAGTAAGCACATTTGGTCTCTCTTTTTAAAAGCTGCCGCAGCACACTCTGTCTTGGAATTGGGGTAGAGGCTCTTCTTCTCCCCTCTCTCTTGATGAGCTTTGAATGAGACCCCCACTCTCCCCAGCTGGCCCCTTCCCCACTCTCCCATAAGCATCTGGATGACAGTCCTTGTAAGGGTTTTGCCACTAATGTCTGTAGTTGGCGCCCTGACAAGCATGGGGATATGCACAGACTCCGGAACCCTGCAACCTTCTTACTCCGAGGTCTGAAGCTCCCACCTACCTCTCTGGCAGGGTATGTAGAAGCTGCCTCGTGCCCGAAGGTGAGGCCCACCAGCGCCCCCTCCATCAGACCCCACGCTCTGTTGCCTCCCTGCTCTCTCACCTGGAGGCAGAGTGGACACGGCCAATTCTCTGAAGCATGCTCCACCTGTTTGCACGGGCCCACGTACATTTCTGGGCCTCCAGTGGGAGACCTTCTGCTCAACACAAAAGCAGCCTCCCCATCAGTGGGGTGAAGGGCACAGAGGATGTGTGGGCCTCTCCTGCTCACAGTGCCCAGAAACACCAGGGCTTTGATAAGGGAGCACTGGGCCAGAGCCCACAAAGGGCAGCATTGTTCCCGGGCTCTGGCCTGGGGACACACCTGGATGGCCCTGGCTGAGCTCTGAGTGAGGAAGAATGCTCTGGGGATGCCAAGAAGTGGGAACAAGGAAGAGGAGGAGGGACTGAATCACTCCCAGCTCCACGGGGACACTGCCATCAACTCATAGATAGGAAAGCACCTTGGGAGAAAAGGACGCTCTCTCCTTTCCTCTTTCAGCTCCTGTTGGCACAGACAATCCACGTCCATCTGTGCATCCAAATCACTCTCTCAACTTCCATCTTGCTCTTTCTTTTCTCTCTGACACACACACACACACACACACACACACACACACACACCTGGAAACAGCACCAAAACCTTTTTTTTTTTTTGAGTCACACACTCACTCTGTCATCTAGGCTGAAGTACAGTGACTCACCACAGTCTTGACCTCCTGGGCTCAACCCTCCTGCCTCAGCCTTCCAAGTAGCTAGGACTACATGTGCGTACCACCATGCCTGGCTAATTTTTTTATTTTTACTTTTATAGAGATGAGGTCTCACTATGTTGTGTAGGCTGGTTTCAAACTTCTGGGCTAAAGTAATCCTCCTGCCTCGGTCTCCCAAAGTGCTGAGATTAAGGTATGAGCCACCGCACCTGGCAGAAAAATCTTTTTTCAGGCTTGATACTGAGCTGGACAGAGCTAAGGAACAGAAGACTCCAAGAGAAGTATTTCAGGATTTTATAAAAAGCATGTTTGAGCACTAGCAACTTTGTTCCATTAGACTGTGTAATCACAGACTGTAGCAAAACCACTGAAGCATGTCTTCATAATTCCTGGCCCCTAAAAATGCCAAGCCAGGACTTTTAGGCCCACAGAGATGAAGTCAGAGGCCCCATGACCCTCTCCAAACACCAACGCAACAGCCTATAGTCCTGATGTGTTCAGGGAGTGGGGAGACCTATGAGACTCCAAGGACAGGGCTGTGTTCCGCAGGGACCCAGTGACTAAACCCCTGCAGACCACCATTCTCTCCAGGCAGTTCATCCCCAGCTGCTGCCAAACCAACTCCTCCCTTGGTATTCCACTGGCCTTCACAGCCTTCAGCTGGTGCTCAATTGGGATGAGGAAAAGAAACAGGGACCCTGGGCGAACAAGGCCACACAGCCCCCAGGAAGGGCTCAGCCTTCCCTGGACGGCCAGTGCCACCATCTCTGGCAGCAGCATCAATGTCTTGAGCACAGGCTTCCCCCATGCTCTGTGCTAGTCTGAAGGTAAGGATGAATAGGACAAGACCCTTGGGGAGCCCAGGCTAGCTGGGCAGATGAGACACACACATGAAAAGATAATGATGGAGACAGCCCCAAACAGGGGCCCAAGTATGGCCTAAATCTAAGAAGCGTGTTCAGCTAAAGACAGCTGCTGCCAGGGAGGGCTTCAGGGTGCAGGAGGCTCTGGGGAGCTTAGACAAGAATCAGATTCCAGGAAACTCATGGGCCCTTATCACAGGGGCCAAGAGGAGACAGGGGCCCTGACATCACTAAACCATCTTGCCAACGAAAGACAGCAAAAGATGAGGGCGCAGCATTCCTAGGTTCTGACTGTAGTTTCACTGGGAGAACAAGCATTTCTTGAGCGTAGATTGCCATCTGTCAAAGAAAATTAGCCTGTCCCTTTCTGTCCTTTCCTTCCCACTAATGCTCTGTCCTCATTCCTAGGGGATGTTTTGAGGAAAATAAATATGCTCCCAGGTTTGAAGAGAGGGCATACGGAAATAAAGGGGCCACTGTAAGGAGAAACGAAGAGACAACCACAATGGGGCCCCTCTCCCAGGGAAGGAGCCATGAGCTTGAATGGAGGGCCTGCCTCAGCACCCAGGACTGCTCTCACCAAGTACCAGGAACCAGGGGGCTTAAAAAAGAGATGTATTGTCTCACAGTTCCAGAGGATAGAAGATCAAAACCAAGCTGTTGGCTAAGCCATGCCTTTTCTGAAATATGTAGGGGAATGGTCCCCGGCCTCATCCTTGCTTCTGATGGTTGGCCTGCGGTCCTTGGCACTCCTTGGCTGGCAGCTGAATGACTTCAGTTTCTGCCTCCACTGTCACACGGCCTTCTCTCTGTGGTCCTCTATCTCTTCAGAACACCAGATATGTTGGATGAGGGGCCATCCCACTCCAGGATGACCTCCTCTGAACTAGTCACACCTACAACTACATATTTCCAAGTATGTAGTACATATTTCCGAGGTACTGGGCATTAGGACTTAAGTACATCTTTCTGAAGGAAAGCACAATCTGCAGCACAGATCCGGGGCCATACTGGGAACACAGAGCCCTTAGGACAAGTGAACGGAGGTTTCTGGTAGACACCATCTCTAAAGATCAGCAGTGGCTGGCAGGACAAGGAGGCCAGGAGGGTTGGGCCAAGGTCAGGACCACCCACTTATCTCTACCAGCCCTGCTCTTGGCTGCTTTAACAGTCCCTGAAGGTTACCACCAAACTCACCACTTCAAACGGTGGTCAGACCCATAGGCCATGGCAGCCTATACTTGGAAACAGGCCCACAGGCCATGGCAGCCTATACTTGGAAACAGCATTATTTCTTACTTCAGCCCAGGGGAGGCAAAGCCAGCAGGTGGAACTACATGTGCCAGGAGATTGTTTTTCCAAAATGCAGAAGCCGCAAACCTCCCCTTAATCCCCAAGGCTGCCAAAGCTAGTTTTTGACCCACCCGAGTTGCCTAAAGCGCGCGCGCGCACACACACACACACACACACACACACACAGAGGCATGCACTCACACACTCTGCCTTGTGGAAGCATAACCCCAGTGGCTAATTTTTCTGAACCAGAGGCATTCCATTGATAAGAAACCCTTAAGGCCCTTTCACAAGGCCCTTTCACCCTGGAGTTGCATGCAAGATACCAAGATAAGGTAGAGCTCTCGCTGAACTCTGCCTGGGCCAAGGCATGGGGTGAGGGCGGGCACTGAGGATACAGAGCCTGGTTTACAGTGAACCCACCAGCCTCTCTGCAGTCACTCCCAGGTCAGTGCACAACAGCTTCTCATCCTGTGTGGACCAGTCAACTTCAGAGGCCTGAGGAGAAGCAGGACAGCCTCTGAATCCAGGAGCCTGCATCCATGCTCTGGGCATCCCAGGCCTTCTTGGAGAAATCGATCTCAGAGCAAACCTTACCACCCCTTCCCCCACTGTCCCTCAGGACCAGCAGCCCGGCCTGTACTGTGGTGTCAAGGAAAGAGAACGGACTTCGAGGAAGGCCTGGCCTCCAGTCCCTATTCATCCAGCTGTGACCATGGGTAAGTTACTGAACTTCTCTGAGCATGAATTTTCTCAACTATAAAATGAGAATCATAATAGTCAGTTCCTTGGACTGCCACAAGGAGTAAATGGGGTTCTTGATATAAAGAACAGCACAGAAAGCCTGGAACTTGGAGGCCCCAGTCAGCAGTTAATGATCCATTTCCTACCCTTCCTTCCACTGCTCGGCTGCGCAGATTCTTCCTGACCCCACCAAGCTCCGGGGGGTGGGAAAGCATCTTTAGTCTCACTAACCTTCCCCAGAGAGTTATTTCCAAAGCACACATGCAAATCGCTTTTGGTGTTAAGGTGAGCTTGTTCTGAGGCACTACAGGGAAGTCTGAAAAGAATAATACGCATTGAAGAAGTACAATCTACCCAAGTTTTTAAGAAGCGGGAGTAAGGATTGTCCTGAACGTCTTGAACAGTTCTCAGTTCCTTGGTGCCTGTCTTGGCTCCCTTCACTGGCATTCCCTTGATAGTCCCTCATTTGTGCACTGGAGGTGCTCACGTCACCAGAGCCTCTGGGCTGCAACAGTCATGGCAGCTCAAAGACCACCCAGTGTCTCCATTGCCCTCTGTGCCCTGTCTGGCCCAGGCCAGCGCCACCACCTGCAGCCCCTGTGCCATCACCCAGTGGCCCCCAGCCTGCCATCTCCTCACCCCAGGAAAACTTCTCCACCTAGCCCTAAGATTTCCCCTTGGACCTCAGGCCCACTTACAACAGACCCGGTTGCTCCCTCTGTGATCACACCACATCCTCCAAGTCGCCATGGCTGCAGCTCCCGAATTGTGCCCTTTCCCCAGCCCTGCTGTGTGTTGGAGCAACCTATTCACTATTAAGCATTCAGAGGGCCCCCCTGTGAAGTGATTGAGTGAACAGAGGAAGAAATGGTGCTGATCTGACCCTGGACTAGTGTCCTAACTCCTGCCTGTCTCGGTTTTCTCATCTATTAAGCGGAGACGATAGCAGTGCCTACTCATAGGGTTGCTGAGAGAATTCGATGAGATGGTTATGTTAACGACAACACCATACCTGGTATACACTAAGAGTTCAAGAACATTCACCATTCTTCTTACATCCAAGTCTCTTCCGGCCAGTGCCACAACATCAGGGGTCTTCATCCTGAAGGTCTGTCTGGGCACCGTCCATCGGTGCCCACCGACCTCCCTCCAGACCTTTCCTGAGGTCCCAATCACCCTCAGACCTCCCATTGTTCCCCCATCCCGGTCTGAGCAAGGAAGGCCCCAGCTCCCTGCAGAAGGGAGGTACTGGGTGATCCTGGAGCCCATGAGGAGTAACCTTGCCCCACCTCACAGAGATAGATAGCCTCGCTGCTTCCCTGGGACCTCTCTCCTCCCTTTCTTCCTATTCATCCCCCTCCAGCATGTGAACTTCTAAAATCTAGCTCTTGTTTTGGAAAAGAAAATTGTTAACCAAAGTTCTATATACGAGGGGACCAAAAAAAAAAAAAAAAAATACCTGGAATTATGTTTTGGAGGCCACGGCCTCTTGTAGTACCAGCTTCCCCCACTAGGTAAGGGTTCTCGGAACTCATCGGCATCAGTGTATCAGCTAGCATTGTTATGAGAGGCTGTGTTCAGTTTCAGTGATTTTTTTTTTTTGAGATTCAACACATTTGCCCAATGGACAATAGGTGATTAATGAGTGCACCTGCCCACACTGCACTGAGTGTTCATCAGTTTTTGTGGTCCCCCACCCTCCTTATTCACCTGATCTCACCCTAAGTGACTTTCTTTTTGTTCCCCTGGGTGAAAAAAGTCCTCAAAGGGAAACGTTCTGCCAATGAGGAAGAGGTGAAACAAAAAACAGCAGAAGCACTAAAAGGCATCAAAATTGCCAAGTTCAAAAACTGTTTTGAGAAGTGGAAAAAGCATCTCGGTAGGTGTATTGCATCAGATGGAGAATACTTTGAAGGTGACTGAAGTTCGAACATATTAGAATAAATATACAATTTTTTAGAAATAAATTCCAGGTTTTTTGGGGTCCTCTCTCATATATATACACACAATACATATTTTTTAAAAGAGAGACAAGGTCTCGCTATGTTGCCCAGACTGGTCTCAAACTCCTGAGCTCAAACAATCCTCTTGTCTCAGCCTCCCAAAGTGCTGGGATTGCAGGTGTAAGCCACCATGGCTGGCTGAAAATTATTAACTAAAGTCGATAACTTCCAGTATTGAAGAGGATGTGGGAAGTAAGCGGTACTCTAATTTCCTGCAGGAATTTATTCTGAGTGTGTATTCACTTGTACCTAAAGATTTCTTCACTAAAATGTTCAGCACATAGTTGTTTATGACAGCAAAATGCTAGAAATACCCCCACATCCATCTACAGGAGATGAGTTACAGCTATATTTTTAAGTGAAATACTATGTAGCCATTATATAAGATAATACAGATTAATATTGGTCAACATAAAAATATATCCACAGCATACCACGAGAAGAGGGAAAAGATGTTTTATGATCTCAATTATACAAAATACACATTACTGGCCAGACTTGGTGGTTCAGCCTGTAATCCCAACACTTTGGGAGGCCGGGGCGAGTGGATTGCCTGAGCATGTGGGTTCGAGACCAGCCCAGACAACTTGGCAAGACCTCGTCTCTACAGTAAAAAAAATCAAAATTTAGCCGGGCGTGGTAGCACACATCTGTAGTTCTGGCTACTTGGAAGATTGAGGCGGAAGGATCACCGAGCCCAGCAGGTTGACGCTGGGGTGGCCGTGAGTGTACCACTGCACTCCAGCCTGGGCGACAGAGTGAGACTCCAACTCAAAAAGATCCAAGAAAACCAAAAAAACAAAATATGGCCAGGCTCAGTGGCTCAGCCGGTAATCCCAGCACTTTGGGAGGCTGAGGTGAATGGATTGCCTGAGCCTGCGGGTTCGCGACCAGCTCAGGCAACTTGGTGAGACCTTGTCTCTACAATAAATCAAAAATTGGCCGGGCTCAGTGGCTCAGCCTGTAATCCCGCGCGTTGGGAGGCCAAGGTGAGTGAATTGCCTAAGCCCGTGGGTTCGAGACCCACCTGGGCGACTTGGCGAGACCTCATCTCTACAATAAATCAAAAATTAGCTGGGCGTGGTAGTGCGCGCCTATAGTTCCAGCTACTTGGAAGGCTGAAGCGGAAGGACTGCGGGAGCCCAGCAGGTCGAGGTTGCGGTGGCCGGGAGCGGCCACTGCACACCAGGCTGGGCGACAGAGTGAGACTCTGACTCAAAAATAAATAAATAAATTAATTAATTAATTAAATAAATAAAAAATTAGATAGGCGTGGTAGTGTGTGCCTGTAGTTCTGGCTACTTGGACGGCTAAGGCAGATGGATCATCGGAGCCCAGCACTTCAACATTGGAGTGGCTGTGGGTGTGCCACTGCACTCCAACATGGGCAATGGAGTAAGATTCCAACTCAAAGAAAAAAAAATACGCATACTTACTATATACATTATGCAGAGAAAGGTCTGGAAGGAGGGTCCCATGCTTGCTCTGCATGATGGGATTTCAAGTGTTTCCCCTTCTTTATAGTTTCTAAGTTGCTCACATTGTTATAATGAAAAATACATTCTTTACTAAGGGAAAAAAATGCCATAAAAAGGGAACAAAGAAAAATCACAACTCCACACTGTGAGCCAGCAGGTATTGTCATTCATTCCCTACTACGAGCCAGATGCTGTATACACATAATTTCATATAACCCGTACTATGCCTGCACAATATGTTTCTACCCCTATTTAAAAAAAATAGACTATTTTTTTTAGCAGTTTTAGGTTCACTGTAAAACTGAGCAGGAAGTACAAAGAGTTCCTTTACACTTCCACCCCTCAACGTGCATGGCCTCCCCCATGATCAGCATCCTCCACTAGGGTAGGGCATTCGTTTCAATTGATGAACCTATATTGACACATCATTGTCACCCAGAGTTCACAGTTTACTGGGTTCACTCTTGGTGCTGAACGTTCTAAGGGCTTGGGCAATGTATAACATAACTCACTATTACAGCATCATGCAGAGTAGTGCCCTAAAAATTGTCTGTGCTCTACCCATCCATCCCTCCTTCCTCTCTAACCCCTGGCATCCACTGACCTTTTTTTTTTTTTTTTTTGAGTTGGAGTCTCACTCTGTTGCCCAGACTGGAGAGCACTGGCCACTCCTGGCCACCGCAGCCTCGACCTGCTGGGCTCCGATGATCCTTCCGCCTCAGCCTTCCAAGTAGCTGGAACTACAGGCACGTGCTACCACACCCGGCTGATTTTTTGATTTATTGTAGAGATGAGGTCTCGCCAAGTTGCCCAGGTGGGTCTCAAACCTGCAGGCTCAGGCAATCCACTCACCTCACCCTCCCAAAGGCACGGGATTACAGGCTGAGCCACTGAGCCCGGCTTCCACTGACCTTTTAACCGTTTTCATGGTATTACCTTTTCCAGAATATCATATAGTTGGAACCATATGATATGTAGCCTTTCCAGATTGGCTCTTTCACTGAGTAATATGCATCTAAGTTTCCTCCTGACTTTTTATGGCTTGATAGCTTATTTCTTTTTATTGCTAAATAATATCCCAGTGTCTGGATGTACCGCGGGGTATCTATTCACATACGGAAGGATGCCTTGGTTGTGTTCAAGTTTTGGCAATTGTGGCCAAAGCTGCCATAAACATCCATGTCCAGGTTTTTGTGTGGACAGCTTTCGATTCATTTGGTCCATCCCCCATTTTAGAGATGGGAAAGTTGAGACTCGAAGAGGTCCCATGACTTGTTGACAGCCTCACAGCTAGCAAGTGGCAAGGTTGCGAGTGGAGACCCACCACCTCTGGCTGCTCCTCAGTAGCCCTGTCTGTTGTCCAATAGCCCATTCCTCAGAACCATCCCCTCCACTCGGTCCTGGTTCCCCCTACTCTGTACCACTTGAGGCTGCGGGGGCGGGCTTCCTCTGGGATGGGGGTTAGGGTGGCCCATGGCCAGAAAGAGCCTGGGTTAAAGGGATTGGGACATCCGCCCCAGCAGATATCAGCGAGAACATTCCTCCCTTAGACCTCTGCTTCGTCCTCAGAGGACCTGGGAAGTCCTTCTTCACATCTCCCTCCCAGCTAAGCCAAGCCATGCAGCCTTGGATGCTGCCAGGGCCCTGGGAGTTTCTGAGCTCACCTCTACTGTCTGCCTGCTCTGAATCCATCCTCCTTGCATAACCCCTTTGTCTTTGGAACACCACATCTGGGAGGCTCAGAACTACCCAGGCAGCAGTCAAAGGTTCTTGTCCTGAGCTGTCAGGACAGCTTCACCAGAGAGGCCCGCATTTTGGCTAACGCCAAGCTCCAGAGAGTAGCAAGCTCTTGGCTTCCCTGACTTAAAGAGGCCCAGCCTCTGCAAACCTGCTCCCTACAATACCTGAATGGACACCAGGTTCCCAGCACCAGCTGCATCACAGACTGGCACCAAAGCACACACACTTACCAGCTGTAAATCAGAAATTCTTACACAGACTGTGTGACGCCTCGAAACATATTGCCTAATGTATGTGATCTTTGAGAATGGGTACAAAGAGTGGAACACTCAGTTGGGCGCTGGGGTATGGAAAGAATCCAGACTGTGGAGTCATACTAATCAGGGTTCGAGCCCTGCCTCTAATTGGGTATGCGATACCTAGACAATTAACCTCAGCTAAATATGGAATGAGAGCCTCAATTTCCTCATCTGCAAAATGGAAATAATATCTTTCTTGGCAGCAAATTTGTAGCCAAAATTAGAGAGAACGTATGTAAGCACCCAAAGGTACATGGCACAGAGTAGGTGCTCAGTAAATGGCAGCTGTCATTTTCAACACTGAGACTCCTGAGTCCACCCAGTTTCTTTGTTTTTGACTGGCATGTGAGGCCAGTCAGGCCAAAAAAACCTCTTCATTTTCAGGTCCTTTTCTAATGTATTCATGTATTTCCTACTCAACTAAGTTCTTCCAACCTGTTCCCACCTCCCTTCAGTCTCTGCCTCAGAGGAGTAGGGTGATGGGATGGACAGCTCATGATGGGCCCAGAGGAGTTGAGCGGCAGGATGGAAGGAGAGCTCATGTTGGCGAGAGGGAAGGTGGAGAGGCTGTGATTGTCAAGGCTGGAGGTCTGCAGCCATTGCCAAAATCAACACAATCTATACGTGTTTACACTCCTGGCTAAACTCCTAGTGAGGTCGAGAGCAAGGGAATGGAAACTCCCCACTCTTGGGGTCAGGCAGCCAGCTCAGGACATCTGCATCTTTATGTTTCCAGGAAGGCGCCTGAACCCCAGCCCTCTTGAGACTACATACTGTAGTTCCTTGTTTCAGAAGACGGACCACCCCTGAGGGCACTCAGCATCCCCCAGCCCAGCCCAGAGGCACATGACCCTAGCCAGGAAGCTAACAGGAAAGGTCAACGTGATGGTAAGACAAGTGACCTAGGACTCTAAGGATAGAGACTGCCAGTCCCTCTCCTGGATGGACAAGGTGGGCAGCTAGATGCACAGAGGCTATTGTCTCTGTGGGAAGGGGCACCTGGACATGTTCCAGCAGGACCAGATGTTCAGTTCCCATGTGAAATAGTGAGTTGGGATGGGCAGGCTTTATGAAGGCAGGCTCCCCCAGGTCAGGCTGCAGAGAGAAAGTGCTGGACAGGTAGGGTGATGCTGGGAGCCTTGGTTGAACTGAGGACACAAGGAAGCCATCCAGAGACAATCCCAAGATCCTAGTTCCCACTTTCTTCCGTAACAACCAAATCACTTTTCCCTGTGGCAGGGCTGAGTGGAGTTGACATGGACATTTTTTTTTGAGTCGGGGTCTTACTCTGTCACTCAGGCTGGAGTGCAGTGGCATGACCATAACTCACTGCACCCTTGACCTCCTGGCCTCAGGAGATTCTCCCTCCTCAGCTTCCTAAGTAGCTGGGACTATAGGCACATGCCACCATGCCTGGCTAACTTTTGTGATTTTTTTGTAGAGACAAGGTCTCGCTATGTTGCCCAGGCTGGTCTCGAACTCCTGAGCTCAAGCAATTCTCCCACCTCTGCCTCCCAAAGTGTTGGGATTACAGATACAAGCCACTGTGCATGGCTGACATGGGCACTTTTATGGAAACTTAAAAGCAAAGATAAAAGATCTGCTCGGTTGTTGCTCAGGGCTAAGCAGATATTAAAACTCTCTCTCTGGAACCTTGGTCCTTGGACCTAATGTATCAGTTATTAATTCCCCAAGCCTAGCCTCTTGTCATATTTCCAGGCTGGAAGTGTCACCTGTGCCCTCCTCCCAAACATGCCCGGCCGGCCTGGCAGAAGTTGAGTGCCCAGACTGGCCTACAGAGGCACCATCCTGTCCCACGTGGGTGGGTGTGGGCGTGCCTCTTGGGCAGGGCCATTAATCATCTATCTCCAACAAGACCACACTTCCCTAGTTTGAAAACACCGACAAAAGGAAGGCACTGCGGCCAGGCCAGGCTGGGTGTGTTAAGTTGGGGGTGTTTGGGGCTGAGTGGGCAGAGGAAGGGAGGGCAGGACAGTTCACAACACGTTCAGACGGCTGATGCAGAAGAGAAGAGCCACCGTGTGCCCAGTGACGTGCCCAGTGATGTGGGGGATGGGCCTGACGCTGTACACCTTTCCCATATGGCCTGTGGCCCGCCACCTGGCTCTTTGGGGGTGCTATACCCTGAAGCATGTGCCCACCCTGCCCGGTATGTGTAGATATGTGAACAATTATAAACAAATGTAAGAGGATTGAGTCACTTTCAGCAATTCATGGCTCAACTTTAGACAGTGTTAACTGACTCCCTGCTAGGATGATGCTGGAACTCTTTCACATTTCTTCTGCCCCCATCCCCTGATGTTTTCTATATTATCTTTTTTAAACTTTCAACATGCGTATCCCAGAGCTGTCTAAAATTAACTCTACTTTTAAATGGATTCAGTCCCTCTTATAATAGCTTAACTATTTGTAATTTTAATTCATTTTAGGATTGACTGTATTTTGGGGCGTTATCTATATTTGTGTGCACATTATGTTTCCTGGTGATGCTGTACATACCTTAAAGAGATGCGACCCTATTTTTTTAAATTACTATTTTTAATTTATTTTAGAGACAGGGTCTCCATTTGGCACCCAGGCTAGAGTGCAGAGTTGCAATCATAGCTCACTGCAGCCTCAAAATCCTGGGCTCAAGCGATCCTCGGGCCTCAGCCTGCTGAGTAGCTGAGACTATAAGCACCCCCCCCCCCCATTCCTCACTAATTTTTTATGAGCCACCATGTCCAGCTAATTTTTAAATTTTTTGTAGAGACATAGTCTTTCTCTGTTGCACAGGCTGGTCTCATATTCCTGGCCTCAAGCGATTCTCCCACCTAAGCCTCCCAATGTGAACCACCAGGCCCAGCCCACACCCCTATTATCAACCTAGTTATACTGTGTGACTGTGGCCTCATGCAATAGAGTTTGATGGTGGCCATGCTGATCAGGAGTGATGTTGATGAAGCAAAAAGAGGTGGGAGTCTGCAGGTCCTCAGTACATGTCCTCATAGAATGTCCCTGGGGATCCTTCCTTGGCCAAGAACAGTAAGAAGCGATTGATTTGGGGAGAAATGTAAAAGTAAACTGTTTGTGGTAGGTACCAGATGAACAAGCCAAATAGGCCTCATTTCTCATGTGCAAGTGAACATGGGTGACTTGTCACCTGGATCCTCTGACACCTATCTGAAAAGGTCCACGCTGTATTTAGGTATGGCTATGCAGACAGGACTGCAAGGACACAGCATGATTTTTGAACAGGGCAAAGAATGTGTGGGTGACCACCAGCACACATGCACTCAGAGAGATGGAGAGGATGTGAAACCTCTTTATGGGGCTGTGTCTCCTACCTTTCCACATCCACTGAGCTCTTTTCATTTGTGCATGCATGCGATCACTCACATGTATTTACTGGGGGCCTGCCATAGGTCAAGCCCTGTTCCAAAGGACAGCCAGTCCATCCAAAGACTGTGTGTGACAGGAAGAAGTGTATGAAAGGACTTTGGAGAGAGAAAGAGAGTTCAACACAGATAATATTCTGTTTCAATTGTCACTACAGCAAAAAAGAAATCCATGGCCAAAGCACCTTAAGGAAAGAAAAAAATAATTGAAAACATTGTAGGCAATTGAGTTTAAGGGAATTTAACAAATAGCAACAAGCCGTGATATCCAAAGCCAGTGTGGGGCTGCCAGATGCCCTCTCGGCCCCAGGCCCTCCCAGGAGGGGCCCCTCCCCTAGGCATGTGTCACTCTGCTCCAGGTGTAAGAGAGACAAAGCAGCAGAGACCCCCCGGCCCCAGGCTCTGAGTCCTTCCATCCATCCCTGGGGCCCCTGAGAGGACAGTTGGAGGAGGCCGAGAGGGTGACAAAGGACCCAGGCTCTGGAAGTGAGGGGCACATACAAAAGGCACACAGGGTTCGTTGGCTTTTTTTTCCTTTTTTTTTTTGGTTTTAAGGCGGGGGTGAAGGGCAGCCTAGGCTCTTACTAACCCGGAGTATACTTTTGAGAGTGTCGCACAGACCCCAACGATAAGGACAGCCAAATATGTTTGAAGGGATGCACCCCGCAGGACAGCAAATAAAGGCTGAGCAGAAGTGCAAATGTGAACATACACATAGGTATGCCTGCCCTGAGCACCAGGGGTCACAGGAGGCCCAGAGCAGGCAGGTTCAGCCTTCATGGGACAACCAGGCCACTGCCTCCAACTGGTTTTCCCACACCTGCTTTGATGTCACTTGCAACCCAGTGAAAGCGGACTTTTTGCAGTGAGAAGAAAAGTAAACAGATGACGTAGGAGGCCCTCTCTGCTGGAGATACACAGTCTTCTTTCCAGCTGCATGGCTGCAGCCAGGACCACCAGGGACTTCTGGAGAGTTGCAGGCCTGGGTCCCGCTGACCTCCTAGAAGCCTTTAAAATGACATATGACTTGCTCCTTGGCAACATGTTCGCTAAGCTCCTAATGATGCCCGGTGGGCTCATCTAGCTCTGCCTGTTAATTATGTGGTATGGTAAACTCGATGATAGGAATTTTTCCAGGAAATGTGTTTAAGAGTTCACGTCCCTTCTCCACTTTTGCCTGGGCAACCTTCGAACCTTTTTTCTTCCACTGGGACACAAACAGCTCCCCCATTGGCCCATGTGCAATGAAAGAGCAGACAGCCGTCTTGGAGGCTTGTCCAGATGACCTGTTTGGGAGCAGTTGTTAAAAGTAGTCTTGGGAGTAGGACTCAATAACAGCAGCTCCCAATGCACCAAGCATCGTGTCACCTGTTTTACATCTGAGGTCATGTTTAATCCACCTAACACGAGATGAAGGTTGGGATTCGTTATCCCATTAAAATAACTTTTTTTTTTCTTTCTTTCTTTTCTTTTCTTTTGTTTTTTTTGTAGAGATGGGATCTTGCTATGTTGCCCAGGTTGGTCTCAAACGCCTAGCCTCAAGTGATTATCCTGCCTTGGCCTCCCAAATTACTGGGATTATAGGAAAGAGCCACTACGCCTGGTCTCTCTGCCCCATTTTATACTTAAAAACCCAGGCTCAGAAGGTTCATCTATAGGAAGAAGGCCCTGCAGCCAGAAAGTGGTAATTCCAGAATTCAGACTCAAGTTGGTCTAGCTCCAAGCTCGTTTTCTTAAATGCCCCTGGAGTCTTGCGAACAAGATGAAGATATTCCAGAAGTCCGCAGGCTGCAGTCTACCACTCCCATCATCTCGAGCATCCTGTCTTCTCCCCTCCTCCTGTCAATTAAGCCCAAATGCTAACACAAGTTAAGCACGCACATCGTAGCTGCAGCGCAGTACTTGCCCTGACCTTAATACTGACACTTCAGGCCCAATTGATTTTATTAAATCTATAACTCCTTGGACTGAATAGCAAAGGAGCAGGGAAATGATCTTCTGAATAATTCTTAAAGGATAGGGAGAGGACGAACATGAGCACACTAGTGAGCATTTAAATTGAGGAGCTGGGTGTTTGACTCCCTTCTCGGTGAAGGTCACAGTATGTATTAGGCTATTGATGAGAATAAATTATTCAGACCGGTTGAAGAGTATTTGTCGCTAAATGGGGATTAGGTCTACCTGAATTAAAATTTCCACTTCTCAAGAGATTAAACCTTAATAGAAAAATTATATTTTTCACAGTCAAGACCCTATTGTTTTTTAAACTCAACTTCCAAAAACTTAGCCCCAAGATGGCACTTCATTTTACTTCCATCCTTCAGCATCGTGTGGTGACCTGCCTAGGTCCCCACCTGTTCCTGAAAGTGTATGAGATCAGGTGGGGCAGGGAGCCCCAAGGAAAGCAGGTGTGTTCCAAGACTGCCACCCATTAAAGAGAAGCAGGTCCCAGACCCAGCCGTGACCTTTAGCAAGGGGCCTTGCTTGTCTGAGTCGCCTCAACTGTGAAACAGAATAATCCCTTTCCCAGTCCAACCATACGGTAATCTGAAGGGAATAAAGGATATGAAAACAAACACAAATGCTTTGAGAAAGACGTACAGAAATACAAGACGCTGTAGACAGCATGAAACAGCAGAAAGAACCGAGGCTGGAAGGCAGATGCCCTGGGTTCCTAGTCCTGGTGCTGCCACCATCAGGGCTTTTTGTTTGTCTCAACTTCCTTTCTTTGAAAAAGGGGAGTAGGACAACCTAAGATATTATGGTAATTCAGATTGCTATTGTCTCTCCTTCTCATCTTTCACTCACCCCTCCACTGTCCTGTTATCCTTCCCCAGGCAAGGACTGTTCTCACCCTAATTAGTGCTCAGGAAAGGACATCAGTGGCCGAGTCACTGCCTGGGACCGGGGCTCCTGTTCAGCAGTGTTCCCCAGCAGCCTCCAGCCCTACACAGCCTGCACCCCCACTGACATGCAGGTGAGAACCCTCTGCCTAGGAAACAACCTTGATCCCAGGTCGCCGGAAGGCTGGCTCAGCAACCTGGCAAAGTCTGAAGGGCTACAGGTAGATGGAAAAGAGCAGCTTCCAAGAGACCCATCTTCTACCAGCTCAGAGATCCTGATTAAGATGCCTGAGTGGCCCTAATTCTCAGCCAACAGAAGGTTGTCAAAATCCATGGCCAACACAAGGTCTCTGAAACAGGCGGGCCATGGTCCTTTGGGCCTGGGTGTTCAACCTAAGCCGAGCAAGGTGGCGTTACCTGAGCCTCCGTCCCCGTGGAATCAGGAAGGCCAAGGAGTGGTGCTGAGCTCAGCATTAAATACCAGGCTGCCAGAAGGATCCTGCACTCTTTTTCCATGGGAAAGGCCACTAGCAGAGACCTCGGACCCCGAACACTCCCGAACGCCCCAGCAGGACCGGCTTGGACCTACCCCGAGCCCTCCGGGCCTCACTGCTGAACTTCTGCAGGATCAGGAGCTTTTCAGAGAGGGAGCGGCTCTTGGGGAGTCTGCGGAAGAGCCGCTGGAGCCGCGCGGTGACTGTCCCAAAGCAGGCAGCGGCCGCCTCCTCCTCCCCTTGGCCCTCAGTCATCCCGGCAACTGCCAGAGATCAATAGCTCTTCTCCAGGCCTGGCGTCAGGGGTGGCGTGCCGAGTGGGGGAGGGCTCCGGGCCTCGGGTGACCCGAACAGGCACCTGGGACCTCTGGCTCTGGCACCAGCACCGACTGACTGAAGCCTTCTCCTTCCCGGCTGAGGTCCTTTCCCCTCCACCTCCCCCAGTGGAAAACTTTCTATTCCTGGGGCTTTTAGCTTGATAAGATAAAAATGCCCCCACCAAACAGGCTGCAGGGAAGAGCCTGCCCCGAGCCTCACTTCTCAGTCGTGCCTGGGAGTCTGAAAATCAATGTCTCCAAAGTTTCAACAGACGACAGAAGTGATCGGTTACCTCACACCACGTGCCAGACCCAGGAGCTCGTTAATGGATTTCTTTGGGGATGGTGGATTAATAATGCTTTACCAGCTGTCTAGGCTCCTAAGGGACAGACTGGGGCTAATTCACATCCTCCCATGCTAAGCCGAGAGTGGGGGAAGGGCCCATAGGGGAGCAGAGTTGCTTTAAGAGGGTCAGACCATTTATCTGAGACCAGGTACCTGAGGAGAAATGGATGTGATGCCATCGGTATAGGAGGGGAGGAGAGAAAAGGAGAAAAAAATAGTCTGTCATGAAAAGGGCAAAACAGGACACGGGGTGTCCCCTCACTCTGACCCCCAGAAGCAACCAAGTCCTAGTGGAAACATTCCAAGAGGCCCTGATGTCCAGGCCAAGGCTGAGGGCTGGAACCATACAGACAGCAGAGTCTTCCAGAAAAGCCACTGGAGAAGGGTGCTGGCTCCCAGGGTGCCCACAGATGACAGGACTCACTGGCCAGCCACCAGCAGCAGCCAGTTTACTGAGGAAGGGTCACTTGTTCTTTAACCAGAGGAGATGAACCCAGAGGACTCACAGACTTGCAGAGTCTCTGGTTGATGCATTTACACATCTGTGCTCAGATCATCCAATGTTAGGTCTAAGAAGTTGGTACTCATGAACTCAGATACATACATTTTTCCTGTGCAGCCACCAGCCCCTGGTTCAACCCCTTTGTGCTGTCATTTTCCCCAAGATCAAGGAGAATGCTGAAGCATGTCCCATCCCAAAGCCTATATCCTCAGGCCTGCTTAGGGAGGAAAACTGTCAGTAGAACAAACCTAAGCTGATCCTTCAAAGAGGGTCCCCCTATTACCTGGCACTTCATGGAAAATCTGGTCAGAAGTTTCTCATTTAGATCACCCCTCGCTATGGAAGTGCTGCAGCAATAAAAACAAATTGCTTACAAGACATTTATTTGATATAGAAATTCTCCAAATGTCACCCTTCCTCAGGCACGGACACTGTTTCTTCCCTAATGCTTCTTCAGGGATACTGGGCTGCCATGGCCTTTTGTTTGGCCCTGTAGTTTACCAAGCAACCTCTGCAAGAAGAAGGTCAAAAGGAGTCCAGAAATGATGCTTGGAACCATCAAACAAGGGGTAGGAGCCAAGGTTCCTTGCCCTGCCCAGACTGTGATTCTTGCACTCAAGATCTCCAAGAGGGTCCAGGGACTGAGTACAGGCAAGGGTGGCATTCTCATGCCCACCCTCAGAAAAGAGCACAGGCCTACTGGGGGAATTTTAAAATATGAATCACGTGTAATGGGGGAAATCCCTCCCGAATGGCCCATCTGGGCTCACTTCTCATTTTGACTCATCACAAAGCTGTTCTTTGACAGGTCAAGCCGTCGGGGAAGCCAGCAGGAAGGAATAGGCAGAGACCTGATTCAGGGCTTTGGGAAGTTCTAAGATCTGTATTTCCGACCCCTTGAAAACTAGATAGATCTCCTACCATAGGGATGGTCTGGGAGGAGCACTATCTAGAGGCAGGGGAATGCCAGCAATGACCTCTTGCTGCTGCTGACATCCAAGCAATGACCCAATGACCTCCATGCTGAGGTGGGAGTCCAGCCAAAGTCCAGCATAATTTGAGGCAATGGCCTTCACCATCTTAAGTGCTGGGATACAATATATTCTCACCCTTTTTTATATGAAGTTACTTACAGATTACTTTTTAAAACGCTCATTTCTAGAAGAGACATTTGGGGACAACACGTCCAACCCTCCCTCTCAAAACTCTCAAGTTACTGCAGGAAGCTGTTGTTCCATTTGAATAGTAAGGCATCTCTTAGTTGTTGTTGTTGTTGTTGTTGTTGTTTTTTTGGTAACACAAAGTTTTAAAGTATATATATACATTTTTATAATCAGTATTTTTTATTATGATATTGTGGGGTACAGTTAAGGATTAGGTATACAAATCTCTTAGTTTTTAGGGAGTTTTAATTCTTTCTTCAGATGCAGAAAAAACATAATTGTTTCAACAGAAACCACCAGACCTTGAACTTCCATTCAACTTGGATGAAAAATCAGTTTCCTTCAAGTCCACAAGAAAAGTAAGCAATGGGCCGGGCTCGGTGGCTCAGCCTGTAATCCCGCGCCTTTGGGAGGCTGAGGTGAGTGGATTGCCTGAGCCCGCGGGTTCGAGACCCGCCTGGGCAAGCGAGACCTCATCTCTACAATAAATCAAAAACAAAAATTAGCCGGGCGTGGTAGCGCGCCTGTAGTTCCAGCTACTTGGAAGGCTGAGGCGGAAGGATCGCCGGAGCCCAGCAGGTCGAGGCTGCGGTGGCCGGGAGCGGCCACTGCACTCCAGTCTGGGCGACAGAGTGAG
>CAUYQG010114617.1:0-21931 GCA_963574415.1 Tarsius wallacei | reverse complement strand
TAATAGGTGCCTGGTAGTGACTGCAATTGTAAAGCTATAATTTAAACAGTGTTTGTATTTAACCCTGTTAAGCTTCAACTTTTGCAAGGGATGTGAATGCTGAGCAAGCAGCAAGCGCCCTCCCAAACTCCCAAACATTCCTTTACTTAGATTATAGTAGACCCAGTGGCACCAGACCCAGTGGTGCCAGCCACCCTCCTGACAGGCAGGCTCTGCATTATCTCAAACCTGCTGCCTGCTTGCTCAAGCATTTAGCTCAGTTAGCAGTTACCTGTCCATCACAAGTAACAAAGCCGGAAGCCCACGCAAATCGGACTGAATCAACCAATCAAAATCTCTGTAACTACGCCATATAGTTTTTATCCAACCCTGTATGCACAAGTCTGTAAAACCACCCCACCCCCTCAAAACTATGTATAAAATGTGCGTGTTAACTTGAGTCAGGGCTCGCTTGTCACTGAAGCCGCTGTCGGTTTCAAACACGAGCCCAGGCTCGAGCTTGAATAAAAACCCTCGTGTACTTGCATCGGAGCTCTCTCTTTGGTGATCTCTCTAGAACTTTGAGCACAACAGGCAGGGCTTTCATAGTTATCCTTTTTGGACTTCTCATTTTTTTCTCACAAAACACAGTAGGTGTGTGAGGAGTGTGGAAGTTTATGGCACTTATAGTTATTCCGGGATCACCACAATATAGCAAATTAAAATTATCTGCTGCCATTATCCAATCCAAAAGCCTAGAAGTGAACCTCTTCCTTCTCTCTCATACTTCACATTTACTCAGTCAACAACCCCTGTGTGTTCCATTTCTTCATTATCTCCACTCTCACTTATCTGAGCACTGGCTACAGTCATCTCTCTTCCAGACTACACACATCCCTTAGTATTCTCCCAGCCTGTCTCACCCAGTCCACACATTCCTCACACCCACTGTGACTTTCTGAAACTGGTATTGTATTGCTATCCTGCTAAAAGTTCCTCAGGAGGACTTTGGAAAGATGGTGGGAGCATTATCAGGAATCTGTTTCCCCACCCAGAAAGCAATTGCAGTGACGGAATCTGACATGGTCATTTTGGAACCATGGAGGCTGTTGAAGCCTTGCACTCTCCCAGGGAAGGCTTGGGTGGCAAACTGTGATGAAATTTGGTGGATTTCAGCTCTTAGCTCTGTGGCAGGTTCTCATCTTCCACCTATAGACCCCGACAGGTAGCACACAAGCTGCAAAGGGAGAGACAAAGGAGTGTCAAGTAGGGCTTGGATTCCACCCTCTTCTCCCTGTGCAATAACCAAGCATAGGCAAATCTTTCCACATAGTTGTCTCTCCCCAGCAACTATTCCCAGCTCTTGCCCCTTGAAGGCTAAGAGTCTCAGAATAGCTCTACTCCTTGAGAATTCTCATACCTTTGTAAAGAATTCCCCCACTAGTGCAAATGAGCCAACTAGAGCATAACCTCAATTTCCTGGCAAGATGCCAACAAATACATTCATCTAGAGCATAACCTCAATTTCCTGGCAAGACGCCAATGAATACATTCATTTTTCCTTATTATTCGGATGCTATATACAGGTTATTAAAATCTATTCATATATAATTTAATTGGCTATACAATATGTCATAGGGTTTATATTTATTTTCCCATCCTTCCTCTTTGGGACATTTATGTAGTTTCCAGTTTTTCAGATTATAAATAATTTAGTTATCAACGTATTTGTGCCTAAAGCTTGTACTTAGAATAATTTCCTTTGACATAATTCTCACATTAAAATTATCAGATAGAGAGTATGAATAATTTAAAGACATTTAGCGCAGAATGCCAAATTGCCTTTCCTAAGTGTCGTGCTAATTTATTTTCCAACAAATAGTATTAAAACACTGCTTTTCTGGGAGTATCGACAGTTTAGAGCATTGGTTTTAGTAGTAAATAATTTTATAGAACTCTCACTCTTTGAATCTACTATGTAATAAAAATGTAACACTCACATATCAACCAGTTTCATTTATAAATTATTCAATTTATCTCCCCATGCATATTAATAAATAGCTTCTTGAAGGCACATGCATTAATAGATAACAGGTACCTTCCTAATAGCTGCGGTATGAGTGGACTGAGCACACAACATGCTTAAATGCTCAGCCTCACTAATCATCAAAGAAATGCAAATTAAAAGCACACTGAGATACCACCCAACTCCAGTCAGGACAGCCATCATCAATAACTCAAAAAACAACAGATGCTGGAGAGAATGCAAGGAAAAGAGAACACTTCTATACTGTTGGTGGGTGTGTAAACTAATACAACCTCTGCGGAAAACAGTGTGACGATTCCTAAAAGACCTAAAAATTGACCTTCTATACAATACCACAATCCTTCTTCTGGGATTATAGCTGGAGGAACTCAAATCACTCTATGAAAAAGATACCAGCACACACATGTTTATTGCAGCACTATTCACAATTCAAAAACACGGTACCAACCATGCTGCTTATAGAAAGTGGACTGGGATTTAAAAAATGTGGTACATATACACAGAGGACTATTATGCAGCCATAAAGAAGGACAAAACTATGAACTCTGCAGCAACTTGGATGGACTTAGACTTGAAAATGTCCAGTGATCTATCACCAAAACAAAGAATTGAATGCCATATGTTCTCACTCATAAGCGGACCCTGAACAATTATCTTAATACTATAAGAAAGAGATTGGCAGTAGTGGAAAACTACTACACTTCATCAATAAGGATACCTTATCTCAAAACAGGTGGGGACGAAAGTAAGGCCCAAACTTTACCTGTACAATGACCATTTGTATATTTAACTCTGAATTGTACCAATCTTCAAAAGAGAATTTTAAAAAACTAATAAAACTAGGTTTCCTATTTAAAAAAAAACTTGTAAAGTTAAGAGATGTCTTACTTGTGTGATGTCACCAGACTAACAAGAAATCATACTTTGAGAGCATCCAGGTCCAAACCAGGGAGACAGTTCCAACACTGATTTAGCACGCATTTGGAAATTAAAGAAGAAAATCAAGAACAAGCTGGGTAAATAGTACAGATGTCAGGCCCAGGCAACCAAATGGTTAGAATCAGAGTCCTGTATAAAACCAAACAGGTGAAACTATTATGAGGAGAGAGAAGCATCAACTAATAAATGAAAGAGCAAGGAATAAAATTAAGTGACAGAAGGGGCAAAGTTGGCGTAATTTCTGAACTGTGGCACAGATTCCTGGAGCAGTGTGCTAGTTATGATATGTTAACATTTGCATAAAGTGCTTAAAAAGTAGATGGTACATTTTGAGTATTATATATGTGTTTGTTTAGTAAATAAATGCAAATAGATTGCTCCATTCACATTGCTAGCATATACAGAGGCTAAAGCAATACATAGAGCCAAGTAGTATACCACGCTAGTTTTCAAATGCTTAAAATGCAATATGTTTTGGGGGTACTAATTAGTTGATTAATTCTCTTAAGTGTTCACAAATATTTATTCAGTGTGTTAAGTTCCTTATAGTCATCAGGGATATAGCTGTCAATAAAATAGATAAACCCCGCCTACTTAGAGAAAAACAATAAACAAGTTAAGAATATACAATACCAGATTGCTTTAAATTCGGAAAACAGAAATAAAATAGGATAAGGGACTATCAATAATATGACTGAGGGTGATAGTTGAGATCGAATAATCCAAACAAGCCTCTATCATGATGCAATAGTTTAGAGGAAACCTGATAAAAGGGAATAAATGAGCCAACTGGGAAGATGGCACAGTAAATAGAAAGGCACTGAAGCATGCCCACCATATTCAAAAAACATTAAGAGGCCTGGAAAACTGAAGTTTGGTGTGTGAAGTATAGAGAGCTAGGTTGTGCATTAAGAATAGTAGTCATAGCCGGGCTTGGTGGCTCAGCCTGTAATCCCGTGCCTTGGGAGGCTGAGGCGAGTGGATTGCCTGAGTCCGCGGGCTCGAGACCCACCTGGGCAACTTGGCGAGACCTCAACTCTACAATAAATCAAAAAATTAGCCGGGCGTGGTAGCGCGTGCCTGTAGTTCCAGCTACTTGGAAGGCTGAGGCGGAAGGATCGCCGGAGCCCAGCAGGTCGAGGCTGCGGTCGCCAGGAGCAGCCACTGCACTCCAGTCTGGGCGATGGAGTGAAACTCCAACTCAAAAAAAAAAAAGAATAGTAGTCAGAGTCTGGACTATACAGGGTCTAATACTTTTTACAAAAAAGTACAGATTGTTTTAGGTTAGAGGAGTCACTGAAGAACTTTGAGCAGATAAGATCTGATTTATCCTTTTAAATGTTCACATTGCCAACAATGAAGAACAGGCCATCAGCAAATAAGGGTGGGAAACAGTCAGTAAAATGCAATTGCAGTGGTGGTTTGGACTAGAATATATGTTAGAGATGACTAAAAAAAAAGCAGTAAGTCAAGACGGAATATATAAACATAATTTGCCCAAGAATTTTATATAGAAAGTAAGAGAAAGGCAGTACTTACGGATAAATTTATTTTTGGAATATGCAATTGAGTGAATGGAGTATTTACCAAGGAAAAAAAAAGAATGAGATATGTCATTCAAGAGTTCAGCTGGATTTAAAGATGTGATAGCGGATCTGAGAAGCGCACTGATGATATTTAAATGCAGTGGTTTAGATGGGTTTGCTTAGGGAGTAAGCATAAAATATAGCAGAGAGAAGTGTTCAAGACTAAATGCTGGAGTGCTCTAACTTTCAAAACTAGGGAAGCTGGAAAGAAACCAGTTAAGGAGTATTAAAGGAAGGCTAGTGAAATAGAAAAAAAAAAAATCCCGGAGGAGGTTGGTATCCCAGGAGCCAAAAGAGTCTGTTGATTCAAGAAGGAAAGCATGATTAACTGTGTCCAATGCTGCCAATGATTAAGATGAGGACCAGAAAATTACCAATGGGACTAGCAAGGTGGAAGTCTTTGATTTTAAATTAATGAATCATGATGTCCATCAGCTCACTTATCATTTTTTATTGTGAGAGTATTTAAAATCTACCTTTTTGCTATTTTGAAATATCTAATACATTATTATTAACTAGGTTACCATGCTGTGCAATAAATAGGTCATGGATATTTATTCCTCCTGTCAAACTGAAACTCTGTACACGTTGACCAACTTTTCCCCTTTCTTCAGCCCACACTTTACTCTCCCCAATCTCTGGTAATTACCATTCTATTTTCTACTTTTATGAGTTGAACTTTTTTAGATTTTACATATCCGTGAGATCCATGCTGTATATGCCTTTCTGTGTCTAGCTTGTTTCACTTAACATAATGCCCTCCAAGTTCAGTCATGCTGTCACAACTGACATGATTTTCCTTCTTTCTAAGTCTCTATGGTATTCCGTTGAAGGTATATGCCACATTTTCTCTATCCATTCACCTGTTGACAGATGCTTAGTTTGATCCATATCTTGTCTATTGTATATAATGTTACAGTGAACATGGGAGGGCAATTATATCTTCAGCATGCTGATTTTAATTCCTTCAGAGAGATACCTAGAAGTGGAATTTCTGAGTCATGTGGTAATTCTATGTTTAGCTTTTTGAGGAATCTTCACAGTTTTCTATAATGGCTGCACTAATTTACATTCCCACCAAAAGTTTATCACGTTTTTCTTTTCCTCACATCCTCACCTACATTTGTTATTTTTCACAAAAGACGACATAGAAATGTCCAACAGATATATGTAAATTCATTCAAATCACTAATCATCAGGGAAACACAAATTAAAACCACAATGAGATATTCCCCCATAGCTGATAAAATGAATATTATTGAAAATTTGAGGTCTTTTATGACTGATTTCAAAGTGATGATTGGTATAATCAACTGAGTGATTTAAAGAATCTGTCAAGATGGAAACTGAGAAAAAATTTAAGATAACTTTCAAGTAATTTGTGACAGAAGAGAAGACAGCAAAGAGGTAGAAATAAAAGTAAGTAGTAAACATATTGGCAAAAGAATGCAAACTATTTTCTGCTCACTGCATTTTCACAGTTATTAAAAAAACAAAACAAAACAGGATCATCAGCTGAGTGTGTAAAGAGGGAAGACAGTATTACCCAGCAAAGTGGCAGAGAATTGGATGAGAATTTCCTGTTAGTGCTGAGGGCATACTTGGGGTTTTTGTCTTGAATTTGGTAAGAGAGCTATCGATATGATTCTGTTTTTCTCAGAGTCTTGGATGCAGCCATAATGTAACTGAAGAATTGAATGATTTCAATGGTGGGAGAGAGAGAAACGCACAAAAACAAGTAGAGACTGAGGAGGCAGAAGTAGTGTGAACAGGAATAGTATCTTTTAACCCAAACGTGAGTCCCAAAATGGGAAAATTGCAACTACATAAGTCAGGATTTCAAAATCAAAGGCAGACCCAAGATGGTGGACAGCCTTGTCCATCAGAGAGTGATATGGTAAGCAGGGTTAAAATGTAAGAAAAAAGGACAAGAGGAAAACATCTTTAAAATATTTTAAAGGGTGAAGAGGAGTAGAAGAATCAAGGTAAGCAAAAATAAATAAACAAACAAACTCAAAAAAAAGAAAAGAAAAAAGTTTAATCAAAAGTAACAAAGTTACCAAAAGCAGGAGTTACATCAGCATCCAATTCTGAAAAAAGATGAAAAAGAGAAAAGATGAAAGAAATTTTCAGTCCATTCACAGAAGGAATGTTCTGGGAGACCAACTAAAAAAGTAGCAGCTACAAAAAACAAACAAGAGGAAAAAAATGGAAACTGAGCAGCAAATTAAAAATGAAGGAAGAGGTCAGAAGCTATTAAAGTGGAGAATAAGAAGCATCCGTGGGTTCTTGACTTTAAATGATACACGTCTAAATAAAAAATTCATTCAAAATGCATAATCTTAATGGGAACAGATGTGTTGAGGCATCAACAATACAGGCAACACGTTCAGAAAGACACAGAGATGATTAGAACAAAAAAGATATAGAGCAAATCAAAGTCAGTCAGATCTTCATAGAAAAATCTACAATGTTATATAAAGGCATACCTCTGAAATGTTGACGGCTTGGTCCCAGACAACCACAGTAAAGCCAATATCACAATAAAGTGAGCCACACAACATTTTTCATTGCCCTGTGCTTATAAAAGTTATGCTTAAACTATACTGTGATCTATTAGGTATGCAACAACTTTATGTCCAAAAAAATGTATAGACCTTAATTAAAAATATTTGGGGAAGGGGATGGGATTGACAGTTAAGGGAAACTGCTGGGGAGGGAAGGGCACACCTCATCAACAAGGGTACCTGCATAATCAACGTTTGTATACCTAACCCTGAATTGTACTCCGCATCTTTACAATAAAAAAAGAAAATTAAAAAATTTAATTTAATTTTAAAAAATACTTCATTGCTAAAAATCGCTAATGATAATCTGAACTTTCAATAAATCATGATCCTTTTTCAGGTGGAAGGACTTGCCTCCATGTTGATGGCTGCTGAATGATCAGGGTGCTGGTTGCTGAAGGATAGGGTGACTGGCAATTTCTAAGATAAGACAACAATGAGGTTTGCTGCATTGGTTGACCCTTGCTTTCATGAACAGTTTATCTGTTGCATTTGATGTTATTTGACAGCATTATACTCAGAGGAAAATGTCTTTCAAAGTTACAGTCAATTCTTTCAAATCCTGCCTCTGCTTTTTCAAATAAGTTTATATATTTTAAATACTTTGTTCTCGTTTCCACAATGTTCACAGCATCTTCATCAGGAGTGGATTTCATCTCAGGAAACCAATTTTGTTGCTCATCCATAAGAATCAACGAGACTGCAGCAATCACCACATCTTCAGACTCGACTTCTAATTCTAGATCTCTTGCTATTTCCACTGTCTGCAGTTACTTGTTCCACTAAAGTCTTGAACCCCTCAAAGTCATCCATGAGAGTTGAAATGATCTTCTTCCAAACTCCTTCCTGTTCATGTTGATACTTTGACCTCCTCCCAAGAATTGTGAATGTTCTTAATGGTATCTAGAATGATGAATGCTTTCTAGATGGTTTCCAATTGACTTTGCCCAGATCTATCAGAGGAACCACTATTGATGGCAGCTATAGCCCTAAGAAATGTGTTTCTTAAATAATAAGGCTTGAAGATTTAAGTGACTCCATAATCCATGGGCTGCAAAATGGATGTTGTATTAGCAGGGGTGAAAATAACATTAATTTCCTCGTACATCTCCATCAGAGCTGTTGGGCAACTAGGTCCATTGCCAGTGAACAATAACGTTCTTTAAAAAATTAGTTTAAGCAAAAATTTTCAACAGTGGGCTTAAAATATTCAGTAAACCACACTGGAAACAAGTATGCTACCATCCAGGCTTTATTGTTCCACTTATGGAGGACAGGCAGAATTGATTTAGCATAATTCTTAAGGGCCTAAAGATTTTGGAATGAAAAATGAGCACTGACTTCAACTTCAAGTCACCAGCTATATTAGTCTCTAATAAGAGAGCCAGACTGTCCTTTGAAGCTTTGAAGCCAGACGTTGGCTTGTCTTCTCTAGTTATGGAAGTCCTAGATGCCATCTTCTTCCAATAGAAGGCTGTTTTGTCTACATTTAAAAATTGGTTGGGTAGTGTCACCAGCTTCATGATTGATCTTAGCTAGGTTTTCTGGATAACTTGATTAAGCTTCTACAGCAGTACTTTTGACTTCATCTTATACCTTTGGGGTATGGAGCTAGGTTCTTTCCTTAAACCTCATGAAGCAACCTCTGATAGCTTTCAACTGTTTCCCTGCACCTTCCTTTTCTCTCTTGCAGAGTTCAAGAGAGTTAGGTCCTAGCTCTGGGCTAGACTTTTTCTTAAGGGAACATTGTGGCTGGTTTGATCTCTTATCCAGACCACTAAAACTTTCTCTATTCAGCAATAAGGCTATTTTGTTTTCTTATCATTCTTGTGGCGCTTTAACTTTTTTTCATAAACCTTTCTTTTGTATTTACAGTTGGACTAGCTGTTTGGCACAAGAGGCCTAACTTTTGGCCTTTAGCTTAGCTTTTGATATGCCTTCCTCACTAAGCTAAATCATTTCTAGCTTTTGATTTTAAGTGAGAGATGTGAAGCTGTTCCTTTCACTTGAACATGTGAAGCCACTGTAGGGTTAGTCATTGGCCTAATTTCAACCAGTGCCTCAGGGAATAAGGAAGCCCAAGGAGAGAAAGGGAGATGGGGGAAGGGCTGGTTGGTAGAGCAGTCAGAACACACACATTTTACAATTAAGTTTGTCATTGTATATGGCTGTGGTTCTTAGTGCACCAAAACAATCACAGTAGTAATTTCAAAGATCACTGATAACAGATCACCATGACGAATATAATAATAGTGAAAAAGTTGGAAATATTGCAAGAGTTGCCAAAATATGACATGGACACATGAAATGAACACATGCTGTTGGGAAAATGTAGCTGATACAAACATTTCATTTTGGGTTGTCACAGAACTTCTATTAGGGAAAAAAAGTGATATCTGTGAAGATTGATAAAGTAAAGCAGAATAAAATGAGGTCTGCCTGTAACATGTTTAAGAAAGCATTTTGGGTTGTGAATGAGATCCTGTGGACAAAGACAGCATAAGGAAGCCCGTGCGCCCTCCCTTCCCATTCCCCCCAAAAAAGATCAGGGTAAGAAAAGAGCAAACAAAATGCTTAAAAAGAAACAAAGAGGTCCGAGGACTTTAAACAGAGTATCTAAAGTTCAAAACAATAGTCAACCTCAATGTACTATAATGGAGATAGAAACAAAAATTCAAAAACAAGCATGAGACCTGCACCCCATAAAACCATCAGTTGAGCAAGATTGAGAACTCTTGGAAAGAGTTTGCACTGGAGAACAAGGACAATACCTGGAATAGAAAGAACATTCGGGAAGTTTGCAAAGGTTTTTATTATGTGAAACACGTATATGGTCAGAAATTTTAAATTTGTGTAAGTATAGGTTTTGATATTTAAAACTTATTTTGAGGGAAAAAAATATCTTTATCATTGTTTAAAAATAATTAAAGGTTTTTGCTAACTGTACTGGTTCAGTATTAATAGCTATATTATATGTGATATATGCAAGAAATCCTCTTTAGAAATGTTACACTGCTTTTCTGGACAGTATGGTTGTGGCATATTTTCAACTGGTGTGTGTGTGTATGTTAATATGTCATTGATACCAGAAAAAAGGTTATTTTAAAATACTGCTCCTTACATAAACCCTTCCTTTATTCCAAATACTATGAGTTTTGTGCATAGTTGGTCCAAATATTGGGTTTACCAGAATACTGTTCACTGTTTGCGGGTTTTGTAGATGCTGAGCATTTTTATGGCAGATAAATATTACTTCAATACAGGTATTTATAATAATGTAAAAATTAAAAGTAGATTTAGTTATTTGATGTGTTTTTTGTCCCCATGTGCCATAAAAATATTGCTTGTCATTATGCAGGCCAATAAATTAGACATGGTCAATTTTTAAACATTCTGACAATAAAACAGTTCCTGAAAATGCCCATGAACTTTGGGAGGATCTACTAATTTGAAGCTTTATATACAAGTCATAATTAAATAAAATAGCCAAATATTTTAGTGTTCTTCAATATAGTAATATGTATGAAAAAATAACTTGAGTATGGTATGATTTTAAGCATTTTGTTTTTCCCTAGATTTGACAAAGAACCTAACTTTGTAATTTTAAGAACCTTGAATTATTGGTATTCTGGTCATTTGGTTTTGAAAAGCCTCATTAGCTGAGCGGATCCACTTAATTCTCTGTGTGTCAGACCAAATAATTGCTCTTTTTCCTCCTATTTTTTCCTAAATAAAAAAGAATAAAGGCTTGCCTCCTTACAACACAATGCATGGAGGCAGTTATAATGACTGATCAGAAAATGAAGTGTTTACAATAAGTAGTTGGGGCTGTGCAAACCAGGCATATACAAGCTTTTCCCAGGTCTCCATGACAGGACTCTGGCCAGGGAAATGATGTGTGCTACTTCCAGGATGACTCTCAAACTCACGCAGTTCAACAGATCTCAGTTTAAGAGATTATGGTAAATAAATGAGATGTTTTCTACAATACCTATCAAACAATAGGATTGACATTTGGCATGTATTGCTTCTAAACATGGTTTCTAAATTAATCTTTTAAGTATTACCATTTTTCTTAACACCGATGAACACTTTTCTAAAATTAATTATTTACGTCTCTGTCATAATAAGCAGAATGTGCTGAAAGCATTCAAACTTCTATTAGGGAAACTGGTTTTTCATACTCAGCATCAATTGGCATCCCATGACCTCCAAGGCAATGTGATGCCGTTAAATTAATTAACAAGTTTATTACTAAAATTACTTTCTCAAAAATGATCCTTTTTGTTCTATTGAAAAGCATTATCTATATACATAACATATCAGCAGCATTAAAAATATTAAGTACCAATGAACTGTTAACACAAAGGACTCTGACAAAAGTCTTATCAGATTCATTCTCCTCTTCTTTTTTCTTCTGTTCTTCAATATTTGGTTGGAAGAGAGATCTCTGGAACCCAGCTCATCCTCCCACTTAACAACTAAGGCTTCTGGACGTCTCTACCAATAGGTCACACAGCCTCTTGTTAATTAAGCCCAACTAGTGATGACAAAGCTCACAAGATCACCTATTCTGTTTGTTTTTTTTTTAATTTTGTCTGCCTAGGGAGAAATACCTAAATATTTTAATATCTGTCTTCCTGAAAAATCCATCGTTGGCCTTTGTTGTGATCTCTGGAGCAAATAAAGCAGGTCTGTTCCCTATTACCCTCATGCATTATTAAAGTGCTGCTGAAGGTGGAATTTGTTATAGGAATTCATATACATTTAATATCACCTGAGGCAGAAACCTAGCAGGAAGTGGCTGAACCAGTAATTGAAAAGTTACAAGGAAACCAAACAGCCTTCTTCTGTACATTAACTTCATTCTCTTCTATTTTCTGACTGGAATTCTCTCTTCTGCCTATTTACCAGCAAAAAAAATGCTGCCATGTTTTCAGAGAGAACCTGATTGTCACCTCATAAAAGTCCACCTCTTTTTAGTTAGCTGTGGCCAATTGAACCACAGGGTGATGGTTAGACTCATAAGTGCAAAAGATTTAAAACAGGACTCATTATAATCTTTGCAAATACCCTAAATGCCTTAACAAAATTAAGAAATTAAATTAAATTCAGTACCTCCCTCATATTCCCTTCTCTGGCTATCTCACATATTATTGAAAACACACAGTTGAAAACACCTCACCGATTGCCTTCCAGAAACTCAATAATCGGTCAGTGTTTCTGAAGTGACATTATCACCCCTAGACAGAAAATGCCCTATGATTCAATATCAATATTAACATATTTGAATGCATTTTTATTTATCTCAAATCTATTTTATGAAAATATTCTAAGTTGAAGGCACCATTTTAAGTGACAGCCTATTATTATATACAGATGTAGTCATTATCTCTTGCTCTCTTTTATCATGATTCTTTCTCTTAGTTTGAGACATTTGCTTACAGTGTTTACATTTAAATCTATGCTGCAGTGAATATATTTGCACTTAAATGTCTCTAGCCTCTAGCGGTAGTATCTTTTTTTTTTTTTTTATAAGATATGCCTTTAAAATATCTGATCTAATGTGAATTTTTAAATTGGTGTTTAGAATGTGTATATCAAAGAGACTCAATAATACAGATACTAGGTATTATTCTTCTTTTATCTGAAAGGAAACTTTTGATAAATACAATACAGATTAATGTAAATTGTATGATTTAGTTGCATAGAATGATGTTCATCTAACATTAATTATAGTTATCTCTGGTGTTGGAATTTGAGAGTTGTTTTCAAAATTTTTTCTTCATTTCATTTTTTTATTGCTTACATTTTTTTGAACATGTGATATTTGGAAAGCTTTGGCCATTATTCTAAATATTATTATTTAAATTCAGTATATACATTACTGAACTTTGCATCATAAAAACAAAAATATGTAGAAATTAAAAAACAATGAATAATTTAATTATGGGTATATATAGTAATACATATTATATTGTGTCAAAATGGTAATTCAGACACACATAATCAGATCACTTGAGCTTTGAAAATAGAAAATGAAGAATCTACTATATTTAATTTATTATGTATATATTTTTATGCATATCTACATAGTTATGTTTATTTATCTGTGTGGGTATGAAATACTGAGCAGCATTCAAAAAACTGTATGGCATTTGCAAATATCTTTTTCTACAGGTCATTCTATTTTTTCATTCAAAGAATTTATACTTGAGTGAAACTCTTTGAATATAACAAATGTGAAAAAGCGTTCAGAATGTTCATATTTCAAACCACTTTATAGAATGCCAGTTTCAGAGAAGCACTATAATGAACATGAAAACAATTTCAACTAAATATGTCACTTATTCAGTATCTGAAATCAACCCTATGAATATAAAACAAAAACGAAATAGCATTCTTTATGCTCGCCAAAGAATTTACACTAGAGAGTCAATGGACTGGTCATGTTGCAGAAAAACCATGCAGGTTTGGGAAAACCTCCACAGTGAATATTTTCTTTAGTGTTAGGAGAATAAGACTGAGAGAGACCCTGGAATACAACAAACGTCAAAAATATATTTTTTAGTTCAACCTTAATCCATGACCTTCACTGAATCTTTGATCCAAACTGGGTCTTATTACTTTCCGTCCTTTTGCTTATCACATTACTTACATATATTTATACATTTACAATCGTTTCGTTAATATTTACTGAGTTAGATTTCTCTCATATCAAAAATTCCTTGTATTGCAAAATAAGCTTCTTGGGAAGTTGCCTTCATTGCCTTTTTATGTCTTTAGAGGGTACGTCCTATGAAATTTCATATGTCATATATATGATTATACATATATGACTATCATATATATATGATTTTACATTATATATGATTATACATATATTATACTGAAATAATATTTGACAGACAGTACTATCTCAATAAAGAATGAATAACTTATTAAAATGTATAAAATGGCAGTGCATTTTACTTTCTTGCAGGGCATTTTAAACACAGTTATCATTGGCTTCCGGTTTATTTTTTGATTTTCATTTCTCCTAAATGAAACTATTAAAACTCATATATTTTGTAAATGATTTTATCCCTAGGCCTCGACAGGCCTGTTGTCTGTTTCCTGCTATCCAGTCTCTCTGACAGTTTTGACAATACTGGTTGAACAATTGTTATAAATTATCAACAGTCAAGATATACAAAATTATAATCATATAGTTGCATACCAAAACTTGTGGCGAGATATGCAAGTTCATTTCAACTCAACACTAGCCTAGTTATGAAATTAATTCCTCTCTGTGCATACCACAGACCACCTAGACCCCCACCTACCTTCCCATTTCAAGAGATCTTCCAGTGTCTAGGCTATTAAAAGGGAGTTTTCACTCTTGTTCCGGTGTTGGGGATGAGGGACTGAACACAACTACAGAATTAGAGAGAGACAGCCTTCCTTGACAGTTAGGATTGGCGTACTACCTATTTTTATGAGGGTTTCCTATGAGATGCCCAGAGGAAGGACAATTGACAAAGTTATCTGGCATCGGCAATGTTAGACACTATGTCAGAGACTAGGGCAATTCGAACACTGATATAGTTCTTAAGGGATTGCCTTGTGCTGATAGCGGATGGCACGGCTCACATAGAGTCTGGAATTCTCTCCATATTGAGACTGCTGATGTTAACTGGGCTATGGCAAGTACCACGACTACTTATGAGTCTCAATATACTCTCACCTTTCTCAAGTTTCCATAGACTGAGGAGGGTCGGGGGCCGAGAGCTGAGGGTGATAGGGAGAGATTGATCAATAAGTTCTAAGGTACAATTGGATAGAAGGCATAAGTTCCACTGTTCTATTGCACTGTAGGCAGATTATGGTCAACAATATAGTATTGTATATTTCAAAACAGAAGAGAAGATTTATAAATGATCTCACCATTAAAAAATAAATATATGAGATGATGGATATGCTAAATAACCTGATTTGATCATTATACAATGTGTACAATATGCAGACATAACAATGTGCCCCATACATGTGTACAATTAGTATGTATCATTTTTTAAAAAAATTAAGAAGGATCCTGACACCATTGTGTAGTAATGGGTGGCCTTGAACCATGAACCTTATTGGAAGCATCTCCACCAATGTTAAATTTTCTAAATTAGAAACTAATTAGTGCTCCTGGTCTCTTTCTCAGAATGGGAGGTGTATATACACATATGTGTGACTTCTAATTTCCTATGTATACATTTGAGTGTATTATATATATATATATATATATATATATATGGCTTCATATATAATTAAAAGTAAATATCTAGAAAGTTAAATTGTTGATACTTTACAATAAGTGCATATACTTTATTTAAAAACTATCTTCTAACATTATACCATGCATTAGTAATTTTTAAAAAGCTTTTAATATAGACATCTAATGTTTCTTATCTAGGAAAAATTATAGTGAAAATAGACTTTTTGAAAAGTAGCTTTCCATGGGAAGCTATTGGTATTTAAAGACACCCTTCCCCCCCAAAAAATGAAATAACACTTCAGTAATGAAAAGCTATGATTCAATGTCACTTTAATAATTGCATTTCCTCAATAAATCCAAGAAAGTTAAAAGAGAACAAATTCAAATGTAACTACATTATTAAATGAAAATCCAGCTGTTAGGGAAAATACTGAATCAGGATAAAGCTTGAAGCAGATACATAAATTTGACAGTACCATCTCCATAAAGAATGAATAACGTATTGAAACGTTTAAAATGCCAGTGCATTTTATTTTCTTAGACTGCTTGCAGGGCATTTTAAACATAATTATCATTGGCTTCCAGTTTAATTTTTGACTTTCATTTCTCCTAAATGAAACTATTAAAACTCATATCTATTTTGCAAATGATTTTTTCCTTTGGCCTCAACAGGCCTGGTATCTGTTCCCTGCTACCCAGTCTCTTTAACAGTTTTGACCATATTGGTTGAACAGGTTTTATAAATTATCAACAGTCAAGATACAAAACTGGTTGTAGATAACATAATTTTTCTGTAATGGATGTATTTTTACTATATTTAAGCCAGCTTTGAAATACACACACACACACACACACACACACACACACACACACACAATCAGAGTCTCACTTTTTTGCCCAGGCTAGAGTGTGGTGGCATGCTCACGGCCACCCGCAGCCTCGACCTGCTGGGCTCAGGTGATCCTTCTGCCTCAACCTTCCAAGTAGCTGGAATTACAAGCGCACACCACCATGCCTGGCTAATTATTTTTCTGATTTGCTATAGAGATGAGGTCTTGCCAAGTTGTCCAGGCACGTCTCGAACCCAGGGGCTCAGGCAATTCTCTCTTCTCAGCCTCCCAGTGCTGGGATTACAGGCGTGAGCCACCGCGTCTGACTGCTTTGAAGTATATTTAAGCCAACGTAGCAAAGTGCATACACATCAAGTAAAAACAAGCTGAAGGAAATACACAAATTAATTTTGTTGAAAATATACCAAGTGGAAGAAACAGAAAGGAAATTAGAAAATCTTACGGATATATCGTAAGATTTTAAAGAAAAGTAGATTAATTCCAAGAACCTTTCTAATTCAGTCACTTTTATATGTGACTAGATTACCAAATTATGGTTTTTTTGGCCAATAAATTTCACTTTCTAATTTCTCATTATTTTAAAAGTATCACAAGTAAGTAAAGGACATCTGGGTCTTTGTATTGATTTATCAGTATTATTTCTAAACTTCGAACTTGTATCTAGATATAAAATCTTTAGCTTACGATTAAAATGTGCTTTTATTTTTTCTACAGACCTAGACTGTCTTGCACTTCAAAAAGTGTCGGGGTTTTTCTATCCACAGACTCTCAGGAGACTATGACTAAGCTATCCACCCACTCACTTCCCGTGTCTCCTCAGCATCCTAGCTTCAGCGATTTACTTCTTTGCAAACTATCCTTAAAAACGGCGTGGGCTGTCCCGCCTTTCTGAGACGCAGAGTCTAATTTACATGTAGTGTCAATGCAAGTAAATAAATAATTAAAGTCATGTTCGGAGAAACAGTTTAGTTAGAAGAAGAAGAGGAAGCTGAATGAGGAAGGGCCGGATGAGAAGTTTCACCAGCTTTGAGGACAGGGAATGTTTTCTCCTCCAACAGGAAATTGTGCTAGGAAAGTAGACGGGACAAGTTCAGAAAAGATAGAGTATACCATGGAAGGAAACTTGAACTTTTTCAGAAGGGTAGGAAGTTGTTGGGATGCTTTAAGGAGCAGGGAGTAGGGTGACTTAGATTTTCTTTTAAGCGTTATCTCACTTTGACATCGTTGTGGAGTAAGGTTGGGTAAGCAAAGTGTTAAGAGAAGTAATTTTAAAGTGATTTCTTAAAATAATATCTTTGAGTTGATTTGGAGTTAATTTTTGTGTATGGGGATAGGTAGGGGTCCTGTTTCAATCTTCCGCATGTGGTCAGCCATGGTCCCAGCACCATGTACTGAAGAGGTTCTCCTCTCCCCAGTGGTGGGTGGTGGAGGCTTTGTCGAAGATGAGTTGGTTGAGAAATTGAGGTTTTGCTTCTGGAATCTCAATTCTATTCATTAGTCTATATGCCTGTTCTTGTACCAATACCAGGCTGTTTTGATTAGTTTTATAATATAGTTTAAAGTCTGGGAGTGTGATACCTCCTGCTTTGTTGGTTTTTGTTTGTTTGTTTGTTTGTTTGTTTGCTGAGGATTGTTCTGGCTATTCTTGGGCGTTTATGTTTCCGTATGAATTCTTGTATTGTTTTTTCTAGGTCTGAGAAGAATGTTGCTGGTAGTTTGATGGGTATTGCATTAAATCTGTAGATTGCCTTAGGTGGGATGGACATCTTCACAATGTTGATTCTTCCAATCCATGAGCATGTAATATTTTTCCACTTGTTTGTGTCATCTTTGATTTCTTTGAGCAGTGTTTTGTAGTTTTCATTGTAAAGGTCTTTTACGTCTCTGGTTAGGAAGATGCCAAGGTATTTCATTTTTTTGTGGCTATTATAAATAGAATTGTGCTTTTTATTTGGGTTTCTGTTTGTTTATTACTGGTGTTTAGAAATGTGATTGTCTTTTGTACATTTATTTTATACCCTGAGACTTTGCTAAAGTCCTTTATCAATGCAAGGAGGTTTTTGGATGATTCTCTTGGGTTTTCAAGGTATACAATCATGTCATCTGCAAAGAGAAATAACTTGACTTCCTCTTTTCCTATTTGGATACCCCTGATCGCCTTCTCTCCTCTGATTTCTCTAGCTAGGACTTCCAAAACTATGTTGAACAGGAGAGGTGAGAGTGGACATCCTTGTTTTGTTCCAGTTTTCAAGGGAAAACATTCTAATTTTTGTCTGTTTAGGAGTATGCTGACTGTGGGTTTCTCGTAGTTGGCTTTTACTATTTTGAGGTATGTTCCACCTATGCCTAGATGTTCGAGGGTTTTCCATATGACCCCACAAGCCCCCTACTGGGAACATACCCGGAAGAACTCAGGTCACTCTCTGAAAAAGATACCTGCACACATATGTTTATTGCAGTATTGTTCACAATAGCAAGAACATGGAACCACCTGTGCTGCCCATCAAAAGAGGACTAGATAAAAAAATGTGGTACATATACACAATAGAATATTACACAGCCATAAAGAAGAACAAAATCATGAACTTCGCAGCAACCTGGATGGGATTAGAGATTATAATACTGAGTGATTTCTCATAGAAACAAATAGCTGAGTATCACATGTTCTCACTCATAAGTGGTCCTTGAACAACTACTGTATCACTATAAGAAAAGGACTGAAAGTTGCTGGAAATTGTGGGGGGTGAGGGTTGAGAGGTGGGGCAGTGGGATGGATAGTAGTCGATAATTACCTGGGGAAGGGGGGCACACCTCATCAATAAGGGTACCTGCACAATGAATATTTGTATACCTAACCCTGAATTGTACCCCACAATTTTAAGATAAAAGTTAAGAGAAAAAAAGATATGTCAAAAATAAAATAATATGCTTGTTATCATTATTGTTTTATGAATATTTTAGAAACACGTTTGAGCCCCAGACAACTGATTTCTACAAAGCTTGTTAATTCTAGACTTATAAGGATAAATAATGAGGTCCTTAAGTGTAGGACTTAAAGAATCCACTTGTAACAGGTTATCAGACAGAATGATAGAAGAGTAAGAAAACTTGATTTATAGCCTCAGCTCTACATTCTAGCTCACAGTAAAACACAGGACACTTAGCTTATGTATTCTCTACATAAAATAAAGAATTGAGATCTTTAATACACTTTTCTTTGTTCCTATTCCGAGTGGCATAATACACAATGAGATATGGTAAATAGCGCAGCTGATTATGATAAAATGAAAAAGGAAAAGTTAGGGTAAAAAAAATAATAATCAGCCGGGCTTGGTGGCTCAGCCTGTAATGCCGTGCCTTCGGAGGCTGAGGTGAGTGGATTGCCTGAGCCCGCAGGTTCAAGACCCGCCTGAGCAACTTGGGGTGAGACCTCATCTCTACAATAAATTAAAAAAAAATAGCCGGGTGTGGTGGCGCGCGCCTGTAGTTCCAGCTACTTGGGAGGCTGAGGCAGAAGGATCGCCAGAGCCCAGCGGGTCGAGGCTGCGGTGGCCGGGAGCGGCCACTGCACTCCAGTCTGGGCAACAGAGTGAGACTCCAACTCAAAAAATAAAAAATAAATAAAAATAAAATAATAATGATCATTGAAATTTATTACTTATGACTGTCAGATTGTACTAAAAAAGCCCAACAGTCTATGAAGTTCTATCACACATTTTCCCTCAAAAGTGGTCTCATGTGATGCTGCTATCCTGACCATCAAACATTGAATCAAAATCGAAATTAAATCCAAATAATGCAGATCTTCTGAATATGAAACACAGGGAGGTTTTCATAGATGATAAAGAAAGAGAAAAGTAGAAAGACACAAGACACGCATAGCATAAACAAAAATCCATAAAGTAAGATACTGAATGCAGAGAAGAAGTCAAGCAGTGAGATGTTAATTACAGTTATAGAAACATGAATGAGATAGCAAGAAGCAGAAATAGAAGAACGGAGGTTCAAACTTCTCTATACAGGTATAGCAAGGTAGTAAATTTGTTCATGAAGTGATAAAATATATGATAGCTATTTTACGTATGTAAGGTATAAAGTGGCAAGGAGGAGCCTGGAGAAAGAGATGAAAATTGGCAGTCATGAAGAAAGAAAAAACAATTTACTGGTAGCATTTTGAGAATCAGTAGAAAAATAAACCGAATTATATGTTACCAGAGGCTGGTATGGGCTGAATCATATTCCCCATTGATTCATATTTTGAAGCTCTAATTCCCAGTGTGACTGTATTAAGAAAGAGGGCCTTTTAAAGGTATTTAAGGTTAAACGAGGACATAAGGATGTTGCCCCAATTCCATCAAATGAACGCCCTCATAAGAAGAAGGGGAAAATGTAAGCCCCTTACCCTGTGCACAGGAAAAACAAAAAGAGCCACATGAGAGCACAGTGAGAAGACATCCCTCTGCTAGTCAGGAGGAAAGCCATCTGCAGAAACTGAATCCACCAGCATCTTGATCTAGGACTTCCAGTCTACACAACTGTGAGAAAAAGAAATCTTTTTGTTTAAGCTGCCTAAACTATGATATTTTGTTATGGCAACCCCAGCACAATAATACGGAATCTATGCTGGTCTTTCATTCTAATTTTAGTATTTGCTTTTACTAAACAGCAAAATTTGGCCCCATCCCAGCAATGGAAAAACAGGAAGGAAAGGGTATAACAGATTTAGACATGATGCAAAAAGCTAGTATGCAAAATCAAATGTATTGATTTCAAAAGAAAATAGTTAGGCTGGGCGTGGTGGCTAAGCCTGTAATCTCAGCACTTTGGGAGGCAGAGGTGAGAGGATTGCCTGAGCCCGGGAGTTCGAGACCAGCCTGGGCAACTTGGTGAGCCCTCGCCTCTACAATAAATCACAAAAATTAGCCGGGAGAGGTATTGTGTGCCTGTAGTTCCAGCTACTTGGAAGGCTGAGGTGGAAGGATTACCTAAACCCAGTAGGTCGAGGCTGCGGTGGCCGTGAGCAGGCTACTGCATTCCAGCCTGGGCAACAGAGTGAAACTCCAACTAAAAAATAATAATAATAAATAAATAAAATTAAAAGAAAATAGTTGATTTACAGTGCACTTCAGAGACTAGTGCTTTCATTTTTAGTCATGATGGCTTCTTCATTGTGGCAGAGATTACTGCCTTTTCTAGAGTTCATTAATCCATTAGTACTTGATTGAAAAATTGCAAGTCTAATCAGATCATGCATTTTCAGCAAAACAGTTCAGCATAAATAGTTTCAAATTAATTATTTTATTGGCATAATGTCAGCCTGCAGTGGATTTCACTTTTGCAAGTCTGGGGAAACCTATTTAGTAGAAAACCTGATTGATACGAATACTAATACTAATACTAATATTAATACTAACACACAATACTAACTAAAGACACATTTCTCAGAAACTGAGTTTTAAGAAATTGTAAATTAATAAAACAGATCCAAGTCTTTCTTGATCAAAGAAAAATTAAAATAAACATACAGTCTTAATTAAGTTAGGCTTAAATTTTTTTTTTTTCAGTATTTTTTATTATCATATTGTGGGGTACAGTTAAGGATTAGATGTACAAATATGCTTCGTTCAGACACCCTTGGTGATAAAAGGTGTCTCCCCGTCCCCAGGCAGATATTGGGGGATGGGATTAATGAGGCTTAAATTTTAAATTGGTTTCTT
>CAUYQG010114616.1:0-23779 GCA_963574415.1 Tarsius wallacei | reverse complement strand
AGTTTTGAGGTTTAATTGAGGGGGAAGCTGTGATTCAGAATCTATCTGCTGATTCCAGCATCCACCAACAGGTGTATGGGCACACTGGAACCTATTTCCCACTGCCTTACAATCTGTCTGTGCAGCAGGATATAGGTTGGTCCCTGGAACAAAAGGAGGTATGGAAGAAAAAAATAATGGAGGAAGGGGGGGTCAGTAGGAAGTTAGAAAGAGAGAAGAGTGAGAGGGAAAACAGACATACATACCAACTGACAGGTGAAAAAGAGACACAAGGCCAGAGAGAAGTGAAAAAGACAGGCAAGCAAAATTCCCTTTAGAATCCCAATAGCTACACAAGGACAGTCCAATAAAATCATGCCTTTTGATGCGTTTTCCCCAATACAAATGGATAGTGTAAGTCAAAAAGCAAACAAAGGTGAGCAAAACAAACAGTCAAAATGATAAAATCAAAAGTCAAAATAAGAGATCAGACTAGCTCTGGACTCTTTCCTGAGTGTCTAAAGTCTCTTCAGCTCTGATCTCCAGCCTCTCCCCTTTGCTTTCGTTGCAGGCAGCTAGATTTACTGGCAGCTTGGGTTTGTTCTTTTAGCCTGCTGCCTGAGAGGTCTGTGACACTTAATTGCCTGCATCTGATTCAGCATAGAAGAAGGGATTTGTCTTCTGTTTAGCGATGTTTCCTTAGGAACCGAGGTGGAGGGTGCTTGTAGGTGAGCGGGGCAATGCAAATCTCTGCCTGGGCAATGGCTGAGGTGGCAGCTTCTTTTTCATGGATCCTTTCTCTCCGCTCATCTGGGTCCCTGGGCAATCCACTATGATGGGCTGTGCTGTGTGCGAAGCACTGGGGATCAGTTGCACAGCTGGGTGCTGGATCCGGTGTGCCACCAGCAGGCTGGGGTGGAGGAGGGAGTCGGGAGTTCCCTCCTCTGGAGCTGAGAGCCTCTGATCAGCATCTCCTTAAGAAATACTGTTCCCTTACACAAGCATGGGGTCGCAAGCTGGGTGCCTCAGCCAGGGTGGGCCCAGAGCTCCAGAGCTCCAAAGGGTAGGTGGTGAGCAGCGAGAGTGGCCCTGGGCCCCTCACAAGGTACTTCAGCCAGAAATGGAGCTGATATCTCTGAGGGGCGGGCGCCCAGAGCCTTCCCGGGTGACCGGTGGCTTGGTGCTGGGTGCTGGGTGAGACAGTGTAGCCGGGGAGGAAGCCGAGACCGAGACTCCTGTGCGGGCGGGGGTCACGTATAGTGGAGCAGCAGCAGCTGGGGGCTGCAATATCCGGCCCTGCGTGGGACCGAGGGTCCCCAGGCCTCAGACCAGTGCGGCTGGTGGTGGGCAGGGGGTTGGGGGAAGGAAAGTAAGAGTCTTTTTGGGAACTCACGTTCGGAGAATCTCACAATTCCACCTATGCCGTCACCATCTTACCAGAACTCTGTGTCTTAGTTTTTAACAAAAAAGTTTAAAAAGTAAAAATTAAAAAAAAATTAATTTTAAAAATAGAGAAAAGCTTACAGAACAAGAACATAAAGAAACAAAATATGTACAGTTGTAAAATTTGCTTTAACCAGTTATTACAAAAAAGCCAAAGGCTAAATAAATTTTTTAAGTTTATAAAGTAAAAAAGTTATGGCAAGCTAAGATTAATTTATTATTGAAAAAAGAATTAAAAAAATAAATTTAGCATAGCTTAGGTGTACAGTGTATATAAAGTCTACAGTAACATGCAGTGATGTCCTAGGCCATCACACTCATACTCCACTCACTCACTGTCTCATTCAGAGCAACTTCCTGTTCTGCAAGCTTTAGTCACAGCGAGTGGCCTGTACCGGTGGGCCATTTCTTGTCTTTCATACCATATTTTTACTGTACATTTCCTATATTTAGATATAGAAATACTTACGATTGTACTATGGTTACCTATAGTATTAAGTACTGTAGCATGCTGTGCAGGTCTGTAGCCCAGAAGCCATAGGCTGTACCATCTAAGTTACCTTCTGTGTAAGTAAACTCTATAATATTCACACGCAATATCACCCAACGACATATTTCTCAGAGTATGCCTTCGTTGTTAAGTGAGACATAACTGCAGTAGTCAATTTTTGATGAACTAATACATAATTAACAAACAGCTTTCTTAATAGAAAATACAAAATTGAAATTTTGTAAAAAAAAAAATTATTCTAAACAAAGTTGACCTGCCCAAGAGACTATATATTTTTATTTTTTGACTCTTTACATCTCTCACTCATGAGTCAGTCTGTTCCCACCATTACTAAATATTACAAAGTCTTTCACTGCAATTATAAGAATCTTTCAGAATAACACCCAGCAATAAATGCATCATTTAACCTGTGGCATACTAGTGTCTTCCATTAACACATCTAATGACTAAGGAAATAGTTTCCCTTTGTGTACTTTCACATTATTCTGTAAGAGAGAAAAATTGTATTAATCAGTTCTTCTATTGTTACACCTGGTGTCATCAGGAGAAAGCTGCATTCAAAGTGACTTGTCTAGCCCAGTCAATCTACCTGAGAGTTCTCACCCTTCAGGAATGTGAGGATGACAGTGCATTCCCGCCTAACTTTTCACAGCCAAAGTGGGGACAGCAGCCATTCAGCTGTTTTGGTGCTTAGGCTTTAAACCCTAGTTTTTATAGTATTTACACATCAGCAAAGAACACCATTTAACTAAGTTTTTAAAAAAATCACAATTTTTAAATAATTGAATACAATTGCTTTGTTTAGAAGCTGACTTTGCTTCTGGTTTGAAAAAAACTGCCATAGTATGAAACTCCAGTTGGCACTCGCATATGGCAGTCTCTAGGTGTGGTGCCACTGGAATCACAGCAGCACAGCCCTGTGTGCCAGGGCCCAGCCTTAACATCCGGCTCTTAAACATAATGCTCTACCAAGTGGTTAGCTATGAAGTTTAGCGCAGAGGCATAAATATTTGCTAGTATGCTAAAATAATCAATTTTATCTTGAAATTCTTGCTTAGGATAACGCTAACTAAAGGCATTTAAAAGAGAAGCCTGGTTACTAAGTTTACTGGAAACCTTCAAAAGAAAGATCATTTAATCAAGTTTAAAAGAATCACCAGGTTGAGCCAAATAGGGAAGAGCCTAGAACACTAGCTTAGTTTAAATTAGCACATTGCCTTGCATATTAACATCATATAATGAGGCATAATTGTGTCCTATTGGTTTAGAGTACAACGGACATAGGACCAGCAATATTACATGTGCTTTCTGCAAAGAAATACAGAATCAAGTTGTATCTTTATGAAGACATACATTCTAAAAGGACCCCTTTTCTGTTATAACTTCTGAGCAAAACTTCTGTAGTCCAAGTTACATGAAATTCAAGTGTACCTTACAACAAATCCTAATATGAACTTCAAGTCTTCTCTTTTTGTCTCCATAAAAATAATTCAGAATCATCTTACTAATAATAGCTACTTACATTTATTGAGGGCAAACATTGTGTCAGGACTCATGCTAATAATATTACATTAATTACCTAATCTCATCCTTGCAACCATTGGGAGAGTTAGCAATACATTATGATTCAATTTTACAGATGTAGAAAATGAGGCACAAGGACATTATGTAATTTTCCATAGTTTCCACAAGCCAGTTAAGGAATAAAGCTGGATTGAAACAATAAGGTCGATACTAATGTCAATGTGATACACAAACCCACTATTGTCTGTCCATGTTGCCACAACCCTTAAAGAAAGGCCTAATGAGTGTTCCAGCAGGCCTGCACATACCTACACTCCCCATAAGTCACTTCAACAAATCCTTTACTCCCCTGCAGACACTCTTACTCAGCAGAGAGAAATGAATCTCTATTCACTCCCTTTTATCAGTAGTCATATATTTGAAAAATATAGTACCCATATAACCATAAGTCTTGTAATTTGTATAACTTTTTGCATGTTATAACTACTAATTAACAATATGTTGTAGTGAATAACGTTTTACTTTGTAATAGACTCTGTTAACCCCCTTAATCTATGGCAAACTTAATAAATTCCTGTTTGGTGTTACTGTTAAGAGAAACTGTGAGTTACCCATGGTAACTGGTGCTAGGAAATGTGGACCATAAATGTTACTATTGACAAAATGTGGCTGTAACTTAAGTTCTATACGATGCTCTGTCAGTCCTGTAGTCAATGTACAGGTACCAGCAATCCTAAACTTATAGAAACAGACTGTGAAACCTAATGGGGCAAGCAGACCAGTTCCAGAAATGGCAGATGCCAGGTTCTGTCTCCCTGAATTCTGAATTCAGAAATAAACTTCTTTCTTCCAGTTCTCTGCCTCTCGATTTATTGATGTGGAGAGATAGGAGCTGAGCGCTTACCTGAACTGTAACTAATGCTCTTAAATGTAATAAAACATTGACTCTAAAGTCATTCCTAAGAACTGACCTCTCCGTATTCAATGTAGCTCTTTAATAATTCTTTGTGGAACAAAGAAAATGAAATGAAGAACAAAAAGAGAAAAGTAGTTGGGCAATAATTTATTTAGCTAAATCAGACATTTCCAAGGCTGTAAGAGGACGGTGCTCAGGCCCACAGCCACCCGAAGAGTCACGGCCAGAACTCTCGCTTCCTCTGGGACTTCTCTGTCTACCATCCACTGCCAGCTCTGTGTCTGGATTGGGCTGACCCTGCTTCTTCCCCCTTTTACAATGGTGTCCCCATTTAAGCCAAAGTCCTTTTTCTTTGATTATTTCCCCATGAGAAACATAAGAGTAGCATTTTCAAAATGAATATAAATGTATGCCAAATAGAGCAATAAAATAATAATTTCAGAGAATAAAATTAAACAAGTTTCGAAAGGAGAAGTTTCTGGTTCTTAGCTATCAAAAATGGCAAAATTATGGCCAGTTACTGTGGCTCACACCTGTAATCCCAGCACTTTGGGAGGTGGAGGCAGAAAGATCACTTGAGCCCAGGCATTCAAGACTAGCTGGGCAGCATAGCAAAAACTTGTATCTATAAAAAATTAGCCAGGTGTGGAGGCATGTGCCTGCAGTCCCAGTTACTCTGGAGGCTGAGGAAAAAGGATCATCTGGGTCCAGGAGGTCGAGGCTGCAGTGGGCCGTGATCATGCCAGTGTGCTTCAGCCTAGGAGGCAGAGTGAGACCCCGACTCAAAAAATATACATACATACAAAAAATATTTTCCCAACACTTTACTTATATCACCCCATCCCACTGAGAATGGTATTGTTTTGATTTCCATTTTGTATTTTGCATAGAATTTAGTAACCTGCCCAACCACATACAACTAGTGGTAGAACTAGAGTGTGAACCCAGATGAGGCTGATGTTGAAGTCACTCCTGTTCATCATTGCATTTCACTGGGTCTGCCAACTCCTTCCTAGGACAGCCCCAGGAGCCCTCCCAGCTACGCCCCTGAGTCATCCCTCTTGCCTCTCTCTCAGGGGGCTCAGTACATCATCTGTCTCGCTGGTCTCTCTATTCATCTTGCTTCATTTGCTGGATGACTTCGGAAGAAGTTCTAAGAAACTTTTTTATTCCTTTTTTTCATTCAAGATTCTTGAACACATAGGCCCTTCTGTTTCGGGAAGCAGTTAGGGTGAAAGGGAATAGAAAATCACATCCTGGCATGATTCTGGAGACTTCCTTCACAAACCAGGAGGGGCAGACCCACGAAATGATGCTCCTTCCTCACACAAGTGGCCATCTCTATTTCCCTGTTCCCTCCCAGCGACTGTCACTCAGACAAGCGTCTCCACCTACCCACTCGTACATGTGGAGTGGGTCTTAGTGGTAGTAATAACGACAGCAACTAGCACTTATTGGCCTTATCTATTTTTCTCAGCACTTGCTAAGTGTTTCATATTCTCTAGTTTGTTTACCATCACACCCACACTATTATATAGGTATTACTATCACCATCGTGCATATGATAAAGCAAAAACTCACACGAAGTAAGTAATTTTGTCTAAACTCACCAAGCCTGTAAACTGGAGTTTAGCCCTTGCTGTGAACATTCATTTCATGTTGTATTTGATCCTGCCTCATCAGAATGTAATTAATACTTGAACATAAATATAGCACTGATACAGTGCAAACACGCTCACACATGCATGCACGTAAAATCATCCTATGTGTGCCTTATGCAATTCCACACCTGCAGGTATTTTCTCACAGCGTCTTTCAAGTTTCACTCATGGTGCTGTGACCCAGCAAGCCAAATGAGTTCCACAAATAGTATTGACAGCGTGATGCAATTCAGAGGAAGCTGTATTATTATAAATGAACAGTCTGTAGCTTTTTATAGTTTACAAACACTTTTCTCTAGTTCTCGCTTGATGCTTACATCGACTGCAAATGTGCAATCATCCCATTTTGCAGAGAAGTCAGAGCCTCTGATTTTCAAACGTCTAAACCCGAAGGCAGAAGCTACAGAGGAAAGAGTGGAGAGTCAAACCTTGGCTCAAAGTTTGTACCTCTTTCAGGATGTACCCCCTACTCCCTCCTCCTTCATGTATTTCATGGATTCTTTTCTTGTCCTAAACTATTCTCAGTGCGATTACTGATTTTGGTTATCTGTGGAGTCGATCATTTCCCCAGACAGAAATCTCTAACTAATTGTATTATGAGAATGCTTTTCCCTGGGTGGAGTTCTTACTTTTTCTTCTAAGTCTTTCACTTCTTACTGAAACGCCTGGGCGCAGTCCAAGGTAAAATGGGTTGGCTGGCTCAGTGCCTTCTCATGCACTGTCAGCTAATGCGGGGTCTGTGTGACTGAAAGCAGGTGATCCCCAAAGGCAGACCTCTGCCTCTTCTCAGCAGTCCTGGACTGGGTCCAACAAGCCCACGCACGGTCTGGGAAGACCTTTGGCTTCTACACTGCAGCACTACTGCTTACTGCCTTTGTCTTCTAAGTGGAGGAGACAGAAGGATGAAAGGCCTTTCCTGTTTGAAACCCTGCAGCAAGTTTCTCAACTCTACTTTTTCTGATTGCATGCACTCATATGAGTGGGACACATTTTGAAGAATATATCATAACCACTGCCTTGTGGCATCCTCCCACCCCTCCCAGCTCTTCTCAGCCTCTCCTGCTTCATTTTTTTCTCATAAAACATCACCATTCAGCAGAGTATATCTTATTTCTTTGCTTGTTTCTGCATTCCCATAAATAACAGCAATATACATACTATTTATTATTTATCAGATACTATCCTTAGTGCTTTACACACACTCCTTCATTTAATCTTTAAAACAACCCTGTGAAGTAAGTAAGATTAGTAGTGGAGAAACTGTGAGGAAGTTCATGGGTTCAGTTTTTAGCTCACTGAGATGGAAACCCCTGTGAGATATTCATGCGTGGATATTCGGGATGCTGTTGTAAATGATTCTAGAACTCAGAATAGAAATAACATTGAAAACGGAAATTAGAATCTTCATTATGGATGGAAACTAGGGCAGCAGGGCTGGAGAGGCTCCTTTGAAAGTGTGTGCCAAGTAAGAAAGAGGCCAGAGCACTGTGGAGCACCAAACACATCATGATCTGTCCCTGAAGGCTTTACATAAATGTACTTGCTGGATCCTTTGAAATCGAACTTTTGCTGAGAGTGACTCCCTTTATGCAGAAAAAAGAGTCCAGATTCCACAATCCCTACAAAAAAGGCAGAGAGGAACCGTATTAGAACATGATGTCTGCGATGAAGCAGGGGAGGGAACTGGAAACTATGCTTGACAGGAGCAGTAGTTTGTGGAATAGGGACAACATGGAATCAAACACCACAGGATAAACACTCCATCGGTTTGCAGTCTTCTCAAGGGTTTCCATGGGAGGCAATGGGGAGACTTATTTGTGGCTCAAGGAGTGGAAACTAGGACATGTGGGTGAAAGCTACAGAGAAACTTCTTTCAGCTTGTTTAAGGAAGCGTTTCCCATGGACAGAGCTCTCAAGGTGGAACTGATTGCCTGTCAGCAGCCACTACTGGGAAAAGGTTAGGTTCCAGTTGAGGGCTAGACAGGCTGGGTTCTCTCTGTACCCATGAGAAACCCTCACAACCTTTCCCACGCTTGTTAAGAAGTATGCAAGGACAGAACAGTCGTTTTTCCTGGTTGAGCAAGAACTGTGAGACAATAGCTGCGTGGTTCTCAGATAGCTCTTCTTCTTGAAGGTGACCCAGGTGATGAAAAGGCCAGGTCCGAGCACCATGGCCAACAATAGTGCTCACAGAGTCCCAGTGATCAGTAACTTAGTGTTTTCCCAAGATGTTAGAGGAAAACTCTTAACTCCAAGTCTCTCCTGCTCCTGAGAACTCATCAAAAAGCAGAATCACAGGAATCTCCAGGTTGGAATGGCCCCACGGTGCCAGCTGAGCTCTCACTTATATACCAATCTCCCTCGCAGCATCCCTGATAGACACCCATTTGGCTTGCTTACGCACATCCAATGATGCAGAGCTTTCTGCTTCAAGAGGCAGCTTTCCACCGTTCAAGAGTCCTGTTGTTACTGATACAAAGCAAAACAATGGCTAACATTTATTGAGCTCTCACTGTGCCAAACACTGGGTTGACTATTTTCCATGCATTGTGCCCTCGAATCCTTGCCACAAACTTACTAAACAAGTTTAGTATTATCCTCATTCAGTGACAAGTGAGGAAATTAAGCATTATAATGCTAAGAATGTGTTCAAGGTCACACAACATGATACAGCTGTCTTCAAAGAACATAATTTTCACAGACTTCAGTGACTTACTGTCACTTTGTAACATATCTGAGCAGTTCCTTTACTATTATTCACTTATTTTTTCTTCTAATGATCTTTTTAAACAAAAATTCACATACTTTAATCCTTCTTATACATCTGCAATCACAAAATAAGTGTACTTGTGTATTTCCCCTTAATAGATGTTAAAACAAATTCATAACTAATAAAAGCTTGCTCATCCATGTGCTAAATACAAACATCTCAACTCCATCATTTTTATGCACCACATTTTGGGAAACATTGCTTAAGGTTTATTTCTTTTCATTCTTAAATGCTTATTTTTAAACAAAAGTCAGATTGGTTGTTGTAATTTTTCTCTGTTGGTGTTAACTCTGCCCTGTGAGCTTGCCAAGGAAAAGTCTTGGCAGCCTCACCCCCAAATCTCTAACACTGTTGTTAGAGTGTGTAAGAAGATCAACTGTATCTCCATTGAAAAGTCTCCAGGTTGGTCGTTTCTTGTTCCTTCAGCCTCTTCGATGGGGAGGTCTAGGTTCCTCTAGACTGTCCTAGGCAGTTACTCTCACCTGAAATATCCTTTTTTGTAAGGCAGCCATAGTTGTTCTATAAGGGCATGCACAGCCTTAGTTGTAGAGACCAGAATCTTCACACTTATATTCAGTTGCTGCTTCCTTGCTCAGGTCAGGCCCATCCAGGAGTAGGGACAGAACACATATCTTAGCAGAAATAACACATATCTTAACAGAAAGATCACAGGGTCAGCACAGAAGACATAAACTCTTTCCCATTTCTGCCCATGCTTTAGCCATCACTTTAATTATAGGAGTCTGAGTTAATGCAACTAAAATATGAATATAATAATTCTTGTCCTGCCAGCCTCTCAGTATGGTTGTGAGGATAAAATAAGACAATGGATGTGTAGATTTTGTAAACTATGAAGAGTTGCAAACATTAGTTGTCATTAGAGCAGGCCTCATAACCTAAATACACCATTACTTACCCCTTGAGTGACCTATAAATGCAGGACACCTTCCAGCTCTTCTGGAGAGTATCAAGTTAGAGACAGTGGTATGTGGACTAGACTCAATGACACTCAATTAATTTACTATTAAAGGGACTGCTATGTGCCAGTCAGTGTTCCAGGTCTTGGGACACAGTGTTGACTATGGGAGATAGGTAAAGTTGATTTCAACTAGAAGAAACCAGTCATCATACTAATCACTAAAAGACTGAAATAGTTCCATATTAATGGGTACTTGCCATTTCCTTGAGTTCTCTAGTTCACAGGCATTACCCCATCCACTCTAGCCCCTTCCTCAGAAATCCTAGACCTGCCCACAACCCAGCAACTTAACAGGATTAAAACCCAGATCCCTAGACCCCGTTCCAGGACTTTTCCCTATAACAATTCTGACTGATTAGTGCCTTGTGGCTCTGGTTGTTAAGTAGTTTGATTGCCACCCTGGGACAACTGATTCTAGTCTATTGAAAAGAAACAGTAAACAAGAAAATGAAACAATGGATAATTCAAGCGCAGATCATGATGAGAGCTATAAAGAAAGGTGCTGAGGGTGGAGGGGGAAACCTTAGACGTATGATCTGGAAAGGCCTCTGTGAGGAAGTGAGATGTGAGTTGAGACAGGAATGGGAATAAAAGAATGAGAGCCAGGCATACAAAGATCTAGGGGAACAGCATTGCACCCGAAGGAAGAGGGGAAGAAAAAGCCCTCAGGCAGGAATGAGTTTGACATGTATGAGGAGCAGAAAGAAGGCCCATATGATTAGGCCATAATGTAGGTTGCCCAAGGTAGGCATGGCCAAGCATGTGAACGCTGGCAGTCTTTGGTAGATTGGATTTTATTCCAAATATGAGGAGAAGTCATTAATGACTTGAGTGGTTAAAACGTAAGTAGGTTACATTTACAACATGTCTTATTCTGAGATACTCAAATCCTAGAAGACACTTTGTTTTATATTGTCTCTCTACTGCAGATCGATGTGATAATATTCTGCTAAATGTCCATGGGATTACTGATAGTAGTTCATTCACCAGCCAAGAGGGGCCAGCCCAGGAGGATCTACAGGGACTCAGAGACCCTAAGAACAGAAAATGACAAATTTGGAGAAATTTTAATGAGAACATAGTCAATCTTCAGAGACACTTAAGAAGCTGCCTTGGAGACAATGTCACTGAAACTTTATTCTTAATCTCATCTGACCTTCACAACAAACAGGCCAAGGGGGCCAAGCTGAAGTTATCATTCCCATAATTAGGAAGTATCAAATACTGCAAAGAAAATTATATCTGTGTCCTACAGAGCCATGGGTAAATATTATTTAACCTATTTTGCTGACTGAGAAATAAATTAAGAAAATTTGTCTGACTTTATGTGCATTTGTCACAGCTGGGCTAGCACTAAAACACTGGTGCCCTGATTCTCGCCCTCGAGACATTCAGGGAAGAGATGCTGCCCATGACTATCAGGGCAGGTGTCTGAGAACTGACCTGTTTTATCCAGTGTGGGAAAAGCATATGTGTACACACTCAGCATCACACATATGGCCTTCAATGAATTTTCATTTCAAATTTTAGAACTAGCTGAAACTTGGCCAGAAAACTATCTGAGATTGGACACCAGCTAACCCCAAATACCTAAACTTTAAATTATGAACCAGATGATCATAAAGTTGTGAGGGAAAGACAAGTGGACCAGAAAGAAAAGAGATGTCTTTTTGCTCATTTTGCAAGAAGCCTGAGTAACTCTATCCTTAATTTGTGAATATCCTAGAAAATACAAAAGAATAGGAGCATACATCACACTCCTGGTGCAGCACCACTGAATAGGAGACATGGGGAGAGCCTGAATAGGAGACATGGGGAGAGTTTTTGCTCACAGGATGAGACACAACGTCACAGTGGCCTTTTCCACACCTTGGCAATGAGGCTTCCCTCTGGACCCTCTTCCCACCTGTGTTCCAACTTCACCCCCACTTATTTCTTTGCCTCTTAACTTTGCCTCACTTCATTCATTCATTTTACTTACTCTGATATTTTCTATCTGCTCTGTTAGTCTGCAATGTTTTTGAGGACAGCAACCACGTATACTTCTTTACTTACTTGTAGAATGCCACACAAGGCATTTTTAATAATGGATGCCTGGCATAATTTTGTTAAATGAAGCAGAATATATACTAATGACTACCATTTACAGAGCAATATATGCCAAATGTGATACTAAAGGCTTTATTTTGTTTAATTATTTATAGCAATTGAATGATGTAGGTGTCTTCATCCTTGTTTTATGGAAGAGGAAACTAAAGCTTTGGGAAATTAAACAACTTGCCCAAGGTCACATAATTAGTAAGTAGCAGAATTGGGACTCAATCCATATTTTGTCTGATGCAAATGTGGGGTAACTTACATACTAATCCAGGCTGCTTCCTGTATTGACTATTTTGTTACAAAATAGGAAGGGAGGACATGGAATGGTGAGACAGGGACAGACAAGCAGTCACCTGCCTTCAGGAAGCTGGACGGGTTGAATTGCCAAGCAGAGTCCGCATTCTTGCTGTGTACCTGGGTATTAGAGGGTGGACAGGTACCTGTGGGAAGGAACTCATTTCACACCTTAAGCTCGTTCCCATCCCCTTTTAATACCAGACAAACAAACTAAAATGGAGCTGCCCTGTGCTCAGTGTATGACTTGTTAATCCTAATCTCCTTGGAGAAGAGGTGGCAGGAGATGGTTTCTACAAGTCATTGCCTGGTTTTGCAGACAGAGCTGAGTCAGAGAAAGAGTTGGCCAAAATGACCGAAAGGCAGACAGGCACCCTAACCCCGGGTGGTGCAGATCTCTTATTATTCAGCCTCTCCCAGGAGTTAAAGAGCAGGATACTCTCAGAACAGTGAGAGTGGAGATTTAGTGATGGTGGGGAGGTGTATTGGTGAAGGTATAACATGCTGGTGCAAATTTTGAAAACCAGTCTTGAAGTTTTTGAAAAAATTATGGAAATGGATAAGCTAAAGGCAGCACACCAAAGGGTGTGGTATAGCAGAATAAGCTCTAATCATGGATTTGGGAAATTGTGTCTCTGCATTTCAGTGCTGGAATGAATCATAAAAATTGCATGGATGACTAATATTTTGAAATGTTAATTAATATGCTTTTGTTTCACAAATTTGCTTCAACTCTTGTTCCTTCCCTCATTCAGTCAGCCAAGCATTCTTCATCATTGCCTTGGGGATAAACAGACAGCAGAAAGCAGAGTCAACTGTTGGCTTCTGGGTTTAGCAACTTGGATATTATGACTCAGCTTCAAAAACATGATATTTTGAGAAAATATGTGATAAGAAATTTTCTGATCTCCAAGACAAAGGATGGATTTTCGAGACCGAGAAGAAAGAGGTAGGAGAGACTTAAAGGTTAGCTGCAGAAAGAATGGGGAGATGCAGCTAGAGGCACCACAAGGACAGTATTGACTTGGCATCCAGGGAATGGCCAGAGCCTACATGAGTGTGCATGATCTGTAGCCAGGACCCGGGAAGAGCAGCCAATGTTTTCAGACATGAAGTCTTCTACTAAGGAGCTATGATGAGGTCTTGCCTTTTTAGCTTTAATTTGCTGCATTTCACTTTTATTTCATCTTATTTTATCTTAGTTGTGGGGTACACGTGAAGATTTATTACATAAGTAAATTGCGTGCAGGTCAGATTTGGGCTTCTAGCGTGCCCTCTATCCCCTGATAGTCGAGAGGGTATCCAGTGTGTTGCTGTATGCCCCTTATCCTTCCTCCCTGCCTCCCTCTTCCGTCCAGCACCTGTTGTTCCCACCTTTGTGCTGATGCGCCCACTGTTTAGAGACCACTTATGAGTGACAACATGCAATATTCAGTTCTTTGTTTCTGCAATAGTTCACTTAACAAGTTGGACTCCAGCTGCATCCATGTTGCTGCAAAGGACATGATTTGTCCTTCCCTATGTCTGTGTAATAGTTCATTATGTAGATGTATCACATTTTCTTTATCTAGTCCACTTTCCATGGGCATCTGGATTGGTTCCATGTTTCTGCTATTGTGAATAGTGCTGCAATGAACATACAAATGCAGGTATCTTTTTGGTAGAGCAATTTATGTTCCTCTGGGTATATTCCCAGAAGTGGGATTGCTGGATCGTATGAAAACAGTGAGATTCTCCTCTTGATGGAAGTCAGCATCTAACCCATTGATCATCTAACAGGTGTAATAGTCATGCATAATTTTATCCTTAAGCTTGTTCTATTGCCATCCAGTTTACCCTAATTGTCAGCTCTTTATCAGTATCCTGGAATAACTTTATACATATGAAATGGACACTTACAAAAGTTAGTGGTATAAAGGAAAAAACCCCTCATACATACACATAGTTGAGAATGAAGGAAATCATCTATTAATTTATGTATACTTAATAGTCAAAAAATAGGTTACCTTCTGCAATAGACAGAATAATGGCTCCCCAGAGGTGTCCACATCCTAATCCCCAGAACCTAAGAATATGTTACCTTACAGGGCAAAAGGGACTTTGTGTGGGGACTCAAGACAGAAAGATTTCCTTGGATTATCCTGGAGGGCACAATGCAGTCACAAGGATTCTTATAAGAGGGAGGCAGGAATGTTAGAGAGAAAGAGGTGACAATGAAAGCAGAAGTTGGAATGACACAGAGCCATGAACCAAGAAATGTGAGCAGCCTCCAGAAGCTGGAAAAGCCTCCAGAAGGAAGCAGCTTGTTAGCAACACAGACCCTTGAGCCCTGTCAAAGATCTACTAAGTCACATTATATGGATTTGAGCCAGGTTATTCTGATACAGCCAGCCTATGCCAGCCTATGCACAGCAGATTAAAAAATACTGAATCTAAACTGACAAATCACTCATCATGACCACTACCACATTCGGGAATTTTAATGTCTTTTACCACATAAAGGCCAAGTGGTCATTCACTTTCACAAGAACTCCAAAAGGGATTATGGGCTCTCACATCTTGAATAATAACATCAGCTTCCAATTTATTGGACATATATATCCTGACAATCAGTGTACTGATATTTTCATGTATTATCTAATTTAATCTCACAGTAATCCTATGCAGTAATGATTAATGTTATAATCTACAATGTAAAAGCTCTTGAAAAGTTAACTGCAGCTGGATAAAAAGGTAAAGAATGGCTTAACACAGTATTTGGGTTGCTGTTTTGAGTATGACTGGGGTGGCAGAGAATGGACCTCAAACTGGTTCTATTCATTCCTACAAGGCACAAATCTAGGCTTCTTTTCCACGCAATCCTTCCTCCCATAGGTGTTGAGGAGACATCTCATCATCTCAGTGGAGCCTTAGACTATATCTGACCAACCAAAGTTATTGCTTATCCAACCCTACAAATTGGATAGGGTTGAGCAAAATTTTGAGTCCTAAAGAGCTGTCACTCATTGGAAGATGAGCGGCTCTCTCTTGGTGCTATCAGTGGCAGGAACTCTTTTTTTTTTTTTTGAGGTGGAGTCTCATTCTGTCACCCAGACTGGAGTGCAGTGGCCATTCCCGGCCACCGCAGCCTCGACCTGCTGGGCTCCGGTGATCCTTCCGCCTCAGCCTTCCAAGTAGCTGGAACTACAGGCACGCGCTACCACGCCTGGCCAATTTTTGATTTATTGTAGAGATGAGGTCTCTCCAAGTTGCCCAGGCGGGTCTCGAACCCACGGGCTCAGGCAATCCACTCACCTCAGCCTCCCAAGGCACGGGATTACAGGCTGAGCCACCGAGCCCGGCTGGCAGGAACTCTTTACAGGACATAATGAGGACAATGAACATAGCTCCATGGCACGCATGATTTATAACACTGGCCCAAATGTCTCCTGTGATCCCATGATCTGCATTTAGTGACATGAGTCCTGGTTTGTGATGAATAACGTTATAAGTCTGAGTGCTGATTCCACATCAGTGCGCCTGGTTCCTCCAGGTGTGTTGGGCTCCACCAGCCTCTTCCTTCAACATTGCCTTTCTTCCACACTTTAACCTCTAGACCATGGAATTTCTGCTTGGTCTTGGGGGGCATGTAATGTGACTCCTACTCTATATTTCCAAATCTATCATTTTATCATATAGTTTGTGTTCTACTTTCAGATTTTTTTTTAAATTCTAAAAGTTAGACTTTGGACACAAAAAGGCTTCTTCTCACACTACTCTCTCAGTGTTGGTTTTAAAAGCAGGCAGTATAAGTATGAGGAACAATGATGTGTGAAGGAGAAAAAAAGCCACATATACAATCTTGTAAAAATGTTATTACTCTTCATAATTCCAGACCATATAACAATAAGAAATGAAACTAGGAATCATACCCAGGTCTCTTATGTCAAAGTCTATGTGACATCCAGTGTGTCATTAGATCTCTCTGACTGGTAAGCTAAACTCTAAATAGCAGCAACTTCTACACATTGGTCTTAGTTCCTCCTTTCCCAAGGCAACCATTCAGACACTGGATTATTTTGGCATTTTAACCATCTCTGGGCTAAGAACCACTCAGTTCTCCTTTTCTTCATAGACATGATGTTGCTCACCCTTTTAAAAATCATCCTAGGCCTGCTTTTGAATACGCACAAGTTTTTGTGTGTCCCTCTTGACTTGTAACTTTTTCCAAGTAAGCTGCATCATTCCAACTAGGGAGGTCAAATGTCAGCTACAAAAACTTGTCCAGTCTCATTATTCCTGGCACTACACTCTTAAATCAAGGACTGATTGTTACCGTGCAGGATGTGTACAGATTCCTAGTGTATCTTTCTGTGAGGTATTTTCAACCACAGATAAGATTTGGGGTTAATTCAGGGTATGTTTCAACCTCTCTCTAGAGCAACGGTCACTCCTAAGGCTATAACAAGCCAAGATCCACACAAAGCCTAGGAAAAAAGATTTAGAATGTGTTATGTCGTAGTAGTAGTAGCAGTAGGTCTGGTTACAAAGAGAATCTGAATACTCACGAGTATTATTTCATAATATGGGTCATATTTCAGAAACCCCAGACAATAAGGCAGCAGACTATGGTCCGTCATGTTTGCAAAATGATATAGTAAAAAAGATTAGTTGCCTGCAGCTGGCTCTGCCAAAAACTCATTTTGGGCCCCTAAGCAATCATTTTACTTCTTTTGACTTTATTTTTCCTACTTGTAAAACAATAGACTCGGACTAGAGTGGTTTCTTAAAGTTTTTTTCTTTTTTATGCACTTTAACCAGGAAAACATTTCTGCACGTGCTTACAAAAAACATATTTTTAATTTATTTTAAATGATATATATGAACTACTCTAATATGATATGTGTAGTGTAAAATATACCACAAATAAACATTTTAAATAATTATATTTAAAAAATATAATCAATATTGTAATATTTTTCTTTTCATTCTAGGGAATCGTAAGCAGCTAAAGCAGGAGATGGCAAGAGCCACCTAATAAATATTGTAGACTTTGCAGGCCATATTCTTTCTCTTTTAAAGAATATTTTGTCTGTTATTAGTATAGCCATTTTAACTTTCTTATGGTTGCTGTTTGTATAATGTATCTTTTATATTCTTTCACTTTCAACCTATTTGTATCTTTGAATCTAAAATAATGTCTTTTAAAAAGACCTCTTGTACACTGCTGGTGGAAACGTAACTTAAAGCAGCCATTTTGGAAAATGCTAGGAGTGTTTCTCAAAAAAATAAAAATAAAGATAAATAAAATTACTATATGGTCCAGCAAGCCCAATTCCAGGTATTTATACAAAGGGATTTAAATGAGATCTTGAAGTAATTGTCGGCACTCCCATGTTCAGTGCAGTACTTTTCATAATAGTTAAGACATAGAAGCAACCAAAATGTCCATAGATGGACAAATGGATAAAGAAACTTGGTATATACATGGTATATACAATGGAATAGTCATTAGTCAGCTTCGAGAAAAAGAAAATGCTGCTACTTGTGACACTGTGCACATGAAATAAGCCAGGCACAGAAAGACAAATACTGCATGGTATCACTTGTACATGAAATCTCAAAACGTCAAACTTATAAAAGTAGAGAGTAAAATGGTGGTTGCCAGTGATTGGGTGTGGATTGGAGGGTGGACAGAAAAAAATGAAATGATCAGAGGGTACAACGTTTTAGTTATATAGGAGAAATAAGTTCTAGTGTTATAGACCGGGATCTGGAAACAGGGGATTGTTACAACTGTGTTTTAAAATAATGTAAAGTTATCATTTCAAGTGTTGTGACTTCTCCTTCCTTCCAAATGTTGCAATTGTCTGCCTCTTCCTCTGGAAAACTGTAACAGAACATGCTATAAATTCCAGAATGTTGTCTAAAAATGTCAGCATGACCAGGAGACTTTAAGTAATGTCGGTGGTCACATACCAGAATATGTTAATGTAGATCATTAGTCATGCTGAAAAAAACGTGTAGGTTTCTTAATCTTCTTTTTTTTAAAATTTTTATTGTAAAGATGTGGGGTACAATTCAGGCTTCTTAATCTTAACTCAGGGTGGGTGAAAGGCTAAGAATTTTGGGTATAAATACTAGGAATATGTTTGTGTTGCTTTAAGTGGGTTTTTGGTAATGCAGACCTGTCTCCCTGTAATCTGGTTGCAGAAATTAAACCCCCTTTTCTCCCAGTTTCTGCCCCTCTTCTTTGATTGATTGTGAGGGATAGCAGCCGACTTGTTAGACCAGACAACAATACTAGTGATCTATTGCATGGGATGAAGACTACAGTTAATAATTATTATTGCATATCTTAAAGTTGCTAAAAGCATACTTTTTTTAACTTTTAAATTTTTTATTTTAAAGATGTGGGGTACAATTCAGGGTTAGGTATACAAATGTTTATTATACAGAACCCTTGTTGATGATTTATGTCCCCCACCCCTGGCTGTTTCCCTCAACTGTCAATCCCACCTCCCCTTCTCTGGCAGTTTCCCACTATTGCCAGTCCCTTTCTTATAGTATTATGATAAGGGTTCAAGGTCTGCTTATGAGTGAGAACGTATAGTACTCTGTCCTTTGTTTCTGTGATAGATCACCGAGTACGATAGACTCTAAATCCATCCAAGTTGCTGCAAAGTCCATAAAAGGCATAGATTTCAAATGCTCTCTCATGACAAAGAAATTGCAAGTATGTAAGGTGTTAAATATGTTTATTAGTCTGATTAAATCATTTCATAAAGTATGTATGTATTATAAAGTCACATTGTACTACATAAATATATGTAATTATTATTTGTCAATTAAGAATAAAATGTTCTAAGGCTTACTACATGCATTTTAGTTTATCACAATCTACATTTATACTAATGTAATTGAAATGAAATATAGAAATATTGCTCCTGTATAGTTATCATACCCTTATTGTTATACATGTTATGTCATATATCCTCATACATGTTGCAAATATGTTGCATCTTATATATTACAAATCTAACAATAACTGTACTGTATCTTAATTATTACTTTATATAATTTTATGTTCATTACAGAAGCTTAGATGTGGTATCTGTTGCAACTACTCGACTCTGCAATAGTAGCATGAAAACAGCTATGGGCAACACATATGTTGTGCTCCAGTAAAACTATATAGAGGCACTGATATTTGAATTTCATATAATTTTCCCATTATGAGGTATTCTTTGATTTTTTTCCCTAATCACTTAAAAATGTGAAAACCGTTTTAGATCACAGATTGCACAAAAACATGAGGGACAGGATTTAATTTAAAGGCATAGTTTTCCAGTCACCTGAGCTTCAGCAGTGGTATTTTCAACTATTTTACGTGGCACCCTGAGGTTACCCTGACATACCACTAGACCCCCCCACTTCATGGTGGAGAAAGTCAGTTCAGAGATTGGGCTCGAGTGTCCTATTCCCATTTCACTAAGAATATTTCTACTTATGCTTTGGGTTGTTTTTCAAACTAGAAATATTGCATTTATCAAATGTGTCCCAGGAAAGAAAGAAGAGGCAAGAGAGGGAAGGAAGGAAGAGAGCAAGAAGAGCAAAAAAGGAAAGGTAATCACGAATGTTCTCCCTAGATTTGAAATTCTGCTGCATTCATCTAAAATACTACTAAGTGTTCAAGAACTCTGGGACAGAACTTTAGTTAATCTTGAGATGTAAATATTTGTATATCAGGCTATATTTTCATTTATCTATGCTGAGATCTTTTTGAATTTTTACGTTTAAGTCCGTTTTCACAAATAGAAACAACATTAAGGGAAATTGAACATAATCTATACCTGGGCCTTATAAAAACCCCAGGAGAACAGATATCTTTTAGCACCCCCTTGTGTCTTTAAGTCATGATCACAATAGCCAATTTTGCTACATATTAAGAAATTATTGGAACAAAGAAATTGAGGCAGTGGCAAGTTTGCCATGGCTTAGTTACACTTACCTTCTATATTTGAACATGCCTTCTAAGAACAACAGTCCTCAAAAAAAGCACTTCTTTTCTCCCTTCTATCTAAATGTTACCTACTCTTTGAAATAAACTTTATCACCCTTTTATTTTTCTTTAGCTCAGCATAATTATCCCTCCTTTGTATAATTAGAGCCATCAAATTAACAGGTTTTAATGTCAGACATGGGTTTCATTCTCAATTCTACTCTTCAGTAGCTCTGTAACTTCCTGCAAATTAATTGACCTCTCCTAAATGCTTGTGTGGCCCTCCCATATGAACATAATTGTTTCACCTATGATTGAACTAAGCACAATCACTTTGATTCAAAAGTTTGGGCCTGAGGCACAAGCAACAAAAGCTTACTTCATAAAACAATGTTAATTGGGTTTTTAGAACTCTGTTAAGAAAGTGAAAAGCCCACCAATCAAATGGGAGAAAATACTATAAATCATACACACTGGATTTTTTTGTATTTATGTTATTTAGAACTCAGGTTCTAAAAGTTACTTCATCTGCTATATTTGAAAAGTCACCACAAACACTGAATTAGCAAAAATTAGAACAATGCCCCTAAAGAAATATATATACATACAGATATGTATGTATAGTGATGGGATATATAGATTATAATATTAAATCCTACAAAAAACTCATTTGGATGAGTCTATTTATTTTAGAAAAGGGAAAGCAAGGTTCAGAAGAGACAAAAGACTTGCCTGAGGCTGTTCCATTCACAGGTGCCAGAGTTGGGGCTCAGATCTGATTCCCCTGGCCCCGGAGTTGGAGCTTCCTGTAGTTCACCGCACTGCCCTCCACTGTCTCCATCCTTGGGAATTTGTATGAAAGCTGAATCAAGAAGACAGAGAAAAGTCTTATTCAATGTCAGCTGCAAATGTGTGCCTCTGACAATTAAATTTTTTGCTGCTCTGCATGTCTTTTAATAGACACAAAATTACTATAAGTACTGATTTTTTGATTACAAGTACTTTTAGCAAATAGGTAAATTCACAATTAGGAAACCTACGAATAATGAAAAGAGACCATATCTGAAAAAGGTCTGTTATCCAGAATTTAAAGTACTTTTACAACTCAACAACAAAAAAAGCCAGTTTAAAAGTGGATGACAGACGTAGACATTTCTCCAAAGAATATATGCAAATTGCCAAAAGGTACATAAAAAGATGTTCAATACTATTAGTTATTAGGAAAATACAAATCAAAACCACAATGAGATACTGAAATGATCTGAGGAACAATCGGGTGCTATCCCTTGTGGTCAATCAAAGATGAAAGGCAGAGACTAGGAGAAAAGGGAGTATTTAATTTCTATAACCAGGTTATAGGAAGACACAATGGCATCCTTATCAAAAAGACTGCTCTAAGCAACACAAATTCATTCAGGTTTTTATATCCAAAAATCATAGCCCTTCATCAACCCCAAGTTTGAAGACTATGTGCAGTTTTAGCATGACTCAAGATTTGCATTAACAATTTGTGATATGTGACCACTGATGTGATTCAGAGTCTCCTGGTCACTCTCACATTTAGGTAACATTCTGTAATTTGCAACATGTTCTTTTCAGGAATGGGCAGACAATTGCAACATTTGGAAGGAAGGGAAAGTCACAACGTTTAAAATGATAGTTTTAGGTAGTTTTAAAACACAGTTGTAACAATCTCCTATTCCCAGAGCTCTGGCCTATAACATTCCAATGTTCTCATATGCACAGATGGAGGGGAGGTGGGCAATGCTCACCCCAGGTCTTCAGACATACTCCTGTCAGCCTTGGACCACTCTCCTAATTATTAGGTGGTTTGGCTTGCCAGTTGTTTCTTCTTCAGCACAAGAATTGCCTACTAGGTAAGACTGGCCTTCTAGTCTAGTCAGGCATAGCTGTGCTGGGAGAGGAGAAGGGGCATTGAGGACAGCTGGTGGGGGTGGGCAGGAAAGAATGTGCACTTTTAAATTAAAACAGCTTTTACGTTTAGCCTAACTCAGCAACAAAAGAATACAAGTTTTTAAGTCTTTTTAAAATGATGGTTTTAATATAACCCAAATGGCCTCTTTTTGGCCTATAACTTTTCCCGCTGTCAGTTATACCCATGATTTCTATCATGGGATTTTAGTTTGCCTTTAAAAAAAAAATCTGTTATATGATGCTATACTGGAGTCAGGTTGGAAAATGAACTTAGTATAGAGGATAAGAAGGGAATAAATTCTTTTGGCAAGTCTTTATTAGGTAGTGACTTCCCAAGCCTTTTAGTTTGGAATTTGGGTTTGAGAAAAAGGTCAAGTTCAGTCCTCAGTTTCCCCTATTGGCTAATAAACAGTGCGAGGCTTCATGTCACTAGGAAGTCTCATTCTGAGGGTTGTTTATTCCATTTACCTGGCAAGGTCCCATGGAGCTAGGAAGCATATTCCTAGAATTGTGCCTTTGGTGACAGCAGTGTCCACATAATTTGACCTGATTTTATAGTCAATTGTTTAAAGGCAAGAAGGAGTCAGGTTTAGAGTTTAGTCAAAACAAACAAACAAACAAACAAACAAACAAACAAAAAACATCATCCTGGATTGGGTTTATATTATAAGCTGTTATGATCCAGGACCTTGATTTTTCCTTTCCTGTATCTGACATAGCATTTACAATGGACATCTAAAGATAGCATAGTAACAAGTGTAAAGATAAGAGCTATTCTAGAGTTCATGAGGTCTGGCCTGGTCGGATGTTCCTGGAAGATGTCTGCCTTAGTTCTTGCTCTGGAGATGGCCAGACCCCAGGTGACTTCTTATGTTGCAGGCAGGTGTCAGTGGGTCAGCTCGAAGTCTAGGTATGGTCAGAAATGTGGTTGGACACTCATACTAGGTGTAAGATGTGACTTCAACTTGACTTCTCCTAACTTTGCAGCACAAGAGTCAGTCAAAACCACCCAGCAAGATCTTATAGTTGGTTACAAATTGATAACAATAATTGTGAATTACAAAAGTTTCAAGACAGTCGCTGTCAAAAGCACAATTGATAAGAAAACTTGGCTATTCTGCAACATACAGCATATCTTTATAAACTAATTATAAATTGTATAACTCTCTGTTGGGGAACAGACCAATGCTTCAAGGAAACCCACAGGCTCAGATGTTGGTTCTGCACCAGTGTGCTGTTGACATCAGTGCTTAATTCATAGATAACTCTGAATTAATTTCATCTCTCAAAATTAACCCTTATAATCTCACATGCCCACAATAGTCCCTGGGTGTAGAGAGACTGGATAACTTTAACTTTTGGCCCTATGTCTCACAAAGGTAGTTTATTTTGATGTGGCAGGAAGGGGATTGGTAGCAGTTAAAGGTATTTCCTTTTGAAAGTCAAGTAGCAAGTTCCAAAGACCCACCAGGCTGGTTTTTTTTTTTTAAAAAGCCAAATGGCCAGAGACTGATGACTCTCATGGAAATGCAAAAGAAAAAGTACCTAATTCACAGACTTATCCAAAACCCCCCTTCTGAAGTTGACTGAGGTTCCTGGAAACCATTTGTTCTTTGAAAAATCTGATTTTGCTGAGTACAACCTTGTAAAATTCCAAAGAAAGTATGTAATCACTCAACACGACCC
>CAUYQG010114611.1:0-34113 GCA_963574415.1 Tarsius wallacei | reverse complement strand
CAAGTAAAATAAGCCATGCACAGAAAGAGAATTCACCACATGATCTCACCTGCATGTGGAATTTTTTTTTTTTTTTGAGTTGGAGTCTCACTTTGTCGCCCAGGCTGGAGTGCAGCGGCCGCTCCCGGCCACCGCGGCCTCGACCTGCTGGGCTCCCGCGATCCTTCTGCCTCAGCCTTCCAAGTAGCTGGAACTACAGGCTGCGCGCTACCACGCCCGGCTAATTTTTGACTTATTGTAGAGATGAGGTCTCGCCAAGTTGCCTAGGCGGGTCTCGAACCTGCGGGCTCAGACAATCCACTCACCTCAGCCTCCCAAGGCACGGGATTCAAGAAAAACTCTCTCCCCCATCTGCTTAGATAACACTGCTTCTCACATTCAAGGCTCACCTTATTCAACCACTCTTTAGAGAAACCTCTCCGAGCTTCCCAAGCAGAGATAGCGCCTCTATTCTTTGTGACTCCTTTGCTTCCTCTGTTATTGTAGGAATTTGGTACACAAGTTTTTTTTTCTAGCTCTAGTGATTGGCACAGATCCTAGAACATGAATGCTTGTTAAAAGAATAAATGAATGACTGATGAACTAGCCTTGGACTGAATAATGAGATGGTACCAATGCTACCATCATCCTCCTTCTCGAGAACATCAGAAGAGTCAGTAATTTTTTACTCAAGTATACTTGTTTTAATGTACCCTGAAAAGATTTTGCAGCAATAAAATGTTGTCATACTAGAAAAATTGCTTTCGTTCTCACAAGTCTCATCTTCTATAAAATCACCTTTATGATAAGTAGGGAAGTGATAAATTATTCATCAAAAATTTTAATAACAAATTTAACAGTCATTATAGAAATAGGCTGTAGAGATAAGTAAAAATATGATGCCCATTAAAATATATTATCTTTAATAATGAAAGTAATATACAATCATTGTACAAATCATTATCTCTACATTAGAATGCAAAGGTAAGTAAAAATATTTTATGTTTATAATCACATAAAATGTTTGGTAAAAATGTTAACTGCTGGACTCCAACCCTGATCTATTGAAACAATCTTTGGATAGGGAGTCCTGAAATATTCAACTTAACCCTCTAAGTGATGTTTATGTACAGTAAACTTTGGGAGCCACTAACCACAGATAGTGTTTTCAAATCACTATGGTAAAATGACCAAAAAGTAGAGGTTTCGAAGATATTTATTTTGGCTGTACAAAAGAAAGCATAAGCGCCATTACAAAATGGAGTGGGTTACCATCCTGGCTGATGAACCTCTGGCACTCTACAAATAGATTTTGAATAACTAGTCTCAGGAATATGGTGTTCATTCTGTGTCGGGAAAGAGGTTGAAAGAGACCATTTCTAAGGTCCGTCTCAACTGTAAGATCCTAAGACTCTATAATTAAAGAATGTTGAGGCTAAATTAAACTTCAGAGGCAAAAAATATATATATAGTTACCTGGGAAGATAGTTTTAGGAAACTGGTTGGAGATTTTTTTTTAGGAAGTGATGATAAGGCAGCTCTCAAAGCTGACAAAAACTTTGCACATAATTAATTGAAATTTTTTTTTCTATACAAGATCAAGACTTTTTAACTGGTGATCCTGGGGTTCAAAATGCCTTCAATGGTAGCATTAACAAAGAGCAAGAAAGAGCTAAATGCTCTGAATGAAACAGAGTGAGACTTAGGTGGCTTTGGCATACCTGGCATTGTGACCAGTCTGGGGACTGAGAGAGAGGGATCTATAGAACTAAGGAAACACCAGTAATCTAACTTAACCTCTTCATTTTCAAACAAAAAACCTGAAGTGCAGTAAATTCACATAGCTAAGTGGTAACAGAATAATCTAGAAATTCACATTTCTGACACCTCCTCTACTGTTTTTGGTGATAAAAATTTCCTTACTATTACAAATTGCCTTTAATTCAAACTACTAAAAGTTAGATATAAATCACAGAAGGCCCAAGTGTTGGAAATTTTATACATATAAAGATGCCATATTGTAAACAAATGGCTTAAAATAATTACATTTTAAATACAGATTGACATTTCAAGGATAGCTGCAATAATGCTCCTTCTGTTCTCTTTTCAGAGTTATAATTTAATTCTCTGTTTGGCAGGAAAATCAGTGGTTACTCTCACTTTCTGACATTTAAGTAAAAGTGCCCTCCAAAAAAATAAATAATATTTTCAAACATAGGTCTTGTGTTATATATACTTTATATGTCTAGCTGAGTTTACATAGACATGTCAATATTTTATGGATATATATGTTTATAGGTACTTCTGTAGTGTAGATGCTAATTATAGAATATACAGGTTTATTTTTTATAAAATCTTAATCTTTAACCTTTTTTTTTTTTTTTTGAGTTGGAGTCACAATCTGTCACCCAGACTGGAGTGCAGTGGCTGCTCCCGGCCACCACAGCCTCGACCTGCTGGGCTCCGGCGATCCTTCCGCCTCAGCCTTCCAAGTAGTTGTAACTACAGGCGTGCGCTACCACGCCCGGCTAATTTTTTGATTTATTGTAGAGATGAGGTCTCGCCAAGTTGCCTAGGCGGGTCTCGAACCCGTGGGCTCAGGCAATCCACTCACCTCAGCCTCCCAAGGCGCGGGATTACAGGCTGAGCCACTGAGCCCGGCGATCTTTAATCTTAATCATGTTGTTTTTATAAGTTGACTGGATGGGCCCAACCACCTTTAATTTACAGAGAAAATTATATTTACAAATATCCAACTAAAGAATTCAAGAATCAACAACCCAAGTAAGTTAAGTCTCATAACTTTAAATACCATCTGTATGTCGATGACGCCTCAATTTATATCTCCACTCCAGACATTTCCCATGAACTGCCTACTCAATACATCTACTTCAAAGCATCTGAAACTTTTCAGGTACCAAATCAAACTTCTCATCTTCCTCCCTAAACTCTTCTTCCACTGGTTATTCTCATATCAGAAAAGACAGATCCATCCATCCAATTGCTAAACTTGGCATAATTCTGGATTCCTCTCTTAATATACTAAGTCCATCAGCAAATCCTATGTCCAGATGTTAAATACATCTAGAATCAATCCTATCACATCTCACAACCTTTGTTGCTACAGTTACCATCATCTTTCGCAGTGGGCTCCTAACTGGTCTTCCTGCTTCCACCTTTGCTCCCATACAGATTATTCTCCAAATAGTAACCAAAATGATACATTACAAGCTTGTCATCATCTCCAATGACTTCTAATCTCACTCCAAGTATAAGTCCCACAAAGGGACTCTATGATCGTCTCACCTTATTCCACTACTTCTCTGACTTGATTTCCTACTTCTCTCTTACTGACTTCATTTCAGCCTCCTAGTCCATCTTGCTGTTCCTACAACATTCCAAGAATAGAGCTGCTGTATTTCTATGCAGAACTTTCTTTCCCCCACACACCTCTGTGGCTTTTTTACTCACCTCCTTCACGTGTCACTGATAATGTCCACCCTATTCCTAGACTGCCTATTCCTAGAAGACTAGCATCTATATGAGTCAGGATTCTGGCAAATGGGTGCTGCATTAAATTAAAATAGCCAGTGAAGAGTTTAATAAAGGACTATTTACATGGTATAGAAAGGATATAGTAAAAATAAAAAATAAAATAAACAGAACAGGGATAGTAATAATAGTGGCATTGCCTCCCCATCTCTGAAGGGACAAGAAGAAGGAAAGATACTGGAAACCAGAAAAATAGTCCAATATAGAGGGCTGCTTTGAGAAAAAAAATATTGATGATTGATGATTGAAGGAGAAAGAACAGCAGTCAGTCTGAGGCTCTGAGAGAACATATACCCTGAACTCACACTTCTCCCTCCAGGGGAATCTCTTTCCAGGGGACCTATTAATATAACCTGCATTGGTTTGACTCCCAGCACAAAAGCAGGATGGAGAAGAGTGGAAAGTAGATCTGGCAGAAACAACCGAAGAGACCCAACCTACCATCTTACTTCATTTTCTCAAGTCCTCTCATCTACTTTATTTTGTTTCATAGCATGTATCATTATCTAACATATTATATATTTAAGTTGTTTGTAGTGCTTGCTTTCTCCACTAGACTGTTAGCACTGTAAAGGCATGGGTTTTTGTCTGCTTGTGTACTGTGGTTTCCCTTAGCACCTAACACAGTACCTGCCGCACAGCAGTCACTCAATCAGTATTCGTTGAGTGAACCAATATGATGCAATGGTAATTGTTCAGTGAACAGGATTTGAAACATGCTAAATAAACATGCTATTATATTTCATTAAGAAGAACTATTCTTCTTTCAACCTTTGAATTGGGTAAGCTTACCCAATTAGGAGGTCAGAAGACACTGAGGTCATCCAAAGAAGAGACTAGGGAGGCTTGTACGGGCTTGATATGGTGAATAAGTTGGGAGGCATCCTGTCTCAGATCGTGCCGTAAGTATGGATATCACTTTCACCAAAATGGGGAACATAAAAGAGAGGAGGTAGGGTTGTAGGTGGGCACTGACGCCCCTCCCCGCCCCACCCTGCTGCCTTACAGTGGTTTATGCGTTGATTTATGATATTTGATATACAACAAAGATGTTTCTGATTTTTTAAGTGGAAAGAAAGTAGTTATATTCCAAAAGGCAAGGAAGTATTAAATGTTTAAATACCCATCCTATGCACCCATATTCTTCATGAATAAATCAAGCAAGGCTTCTCATAGGACACCTTGGCAGGGGTTCGTTACAGAAAAGCTCTTTTAGAAACAGACATCAGTAGAAACTGTGATTTTTTGGTTTTCCAAATTATTTGTGACATTCAGGGACTTGTAGGCAACTATCAGAAAAGCATGACTCCTGTTTTTATAGCTTGCCAGACTCCCCAAAGCTGGTACAGTTAAAGGAAGAGATAAAACACCAGGGCAGAAGAGCAAGCATCTGTTTTTACCTGTGAAAAACAGAAATTTGTTTTGGTAGAGAATTTATTGGCAAACAATATATATTTTGCTGGTTCTAGTAGCACCTCCTAGTCCACCCTGATTGGAAAGGCAAAATACAATCAGGATAATGCATCATTAAAAGACACAGAAGTGGAAATCCTACAGATATCCCTAGAAAAGGTCTTCCACACTCCCAGTTTCATTAAGATAAGAATTGCATCCATTGATGATCTCTGTACACCTTCATTTTCCTGAAACATAAAATGGGAATACACAAGGTTCAGAGAAGGCAGAGAGGGACAAAGCTGAATGGATTGAGTTGCTATGAGTTCCCTGAAATTCACTCTAATCTGAACCCTAGAAACTTGTAGCTGTCTCATATTTTCATCCTACTAAACACTGGTTCCTCTGAAAGGAAGTAAAAAATGTTATTATGATCGCTCTTCCATTTAAGAAGTTTTTTTTTTTTGAGTTGGAGTCTCACTCTGTCGCCCAGAGGCACACTCCCGGCCACCGCAGCCTCGACCTGCTGGGCTCCCGCGAACCTTCTGCCTCAGCCTTCCAAGTAGCTGGAACTACAGGCGCGCGCTACCATGCCCAGCTAATTTTTTGATTTATTGTAGAGATGAGGTCTTGCCAAGTTGCCCAGGAGGGTCTCAAACCCACGGGCTCAGGCAATCCACTCACCTCAGCCTCCTAAAGCGCGGGATTACAGGTTGAGCCACCAAGCCTGGCTGCCCATTTAAGAAGTTTTGAAAGTAATTCCTGAAAACAATCTTTGGGGGAAATCCTGGAGGAAATCTGTTTGTTATTGGGACATTATTCCATATGACTCTCATCTGGGGGAAAATCCAGGTACTGTGAATTTTGAAGCTTCTAATAGGAGTAGGGGAACATTTTAAGAAAAATTTCAAAATATTACAAATTGAAATAATTTGGCAGTCATCACAAAAAATCACAAGATCCAGGAAATCATACACAGTTTAAAATAATTACTATATAGCCTGGGTTTTTTGTGTGTGTTTTTTTGTTTATTTTTGATGTTTTGTTTTTCTTTGGCTCATACACTCTGGTTGCTTCTTCGTTATTTCAAGGATTCTATGATACTTTCTTTTCGTATTTTGCAATATGACTAAATTTACTCAATACCATATAAAACTTGTGACTGTATTTAACAGTGTAAAACGCACAAAACAGATTTGTAGATTTTGAATATACTGATGCAAAGGGTGTGACTACATACAGTATATACTACAGGCAAAAAGAAGTGGGAGGGGTTGAGGTCAAGGCAAAAAGAAATAAATACAGAAGCAGAAGTGATACATATTATAGTATATTCTACCACCAATACTGCAGCCAAAATACCCCACACTTGCCCTAAAAAAAAACTCCTCAAAACAACTCAGGAGGTTGACAAAAACTGGACTTTTGTAACATAAGAGACTGTGGAAGGGTTGGCCCAACTCGCTGTATAGTCTGTGAGTACAGGACTTGTAGCAAGTAGGTTTTCTTTTCTACAAAGACATATAAAATGTTAAGTCTAGATTAAGAACTATAAAACTATAGGGTGTCCATAAAAAGTGGCTCATTTCTTATTGCTATACCAACAAATTTTTAAAATCCAGTTTAAAATGCTATTTTAAGGTAAAGAAACGCACCTCTCATTATGAAAAGTCTGACCTGTTGCTATATATTTTTTTTCTGACCTTTTAGCAAAGAGACAATGAGAATACTCTTGTCTTGGTTCAGGTGAGAGACTTTTAATGAAGATTTTAGAATTGAAGAGTTTCACATTCAGCATATGTCAAAACTTGACTCAAAAAAGTCAAATCCAAACCAACCCACCTAGCATTAATACACAACTCTTTTCTATCAGTAAACTTTACTTTAAAAACAGAGGGGAAAAAAACAGGGTAAAACAATTGAAACACCCACTCCATACAGATAAAATCAACAGATAAAATCCAGAGCTAAAACTGAATTGTGCAGACTTTCAATGAAGTCATCCAATAGTCATGTAAATAAGCAAAAGTTCATTATTTACACACTCAGCAACACCCTTAAAAAATATGCCCCAAGAAGCATTAATCATTGTTTTGTGCCATCCTGAAGACTTGTACATTTTCTTTTTCAGATAGTTTAACATTCTTGATACAGTGTGTTCTCTACCATGTGATAATGTTTTGTACTATTCATATAGTGTTTCTCCTATCCTAAAGACTTGCCATTTTCCCAAGAGGAACTTTGACTCATAAAAATTGAAATTTTTATTAGATATTAATATGAAAGAAGGTAACAGAAAAGGCAACTTCGCAGTCATACTACCTCTCTGTATATTTAGAAACTACTTTTTCCTTCAAGTTATTTATTCCAGAAAGTTCAGTTTGTTCTAGTACAGGTTTGACTCATCAGAACCTTGGCAAAACTTTAATATTTCAAAATTATTAATAACTACCTCTAGGAGCAATCTATGTTACTGAGTTGTGACAAATTTATTATCATGAGGGAAAACAAGAGTAGCCAGCAATCTTAAAAAATCCTCCAACAGCTACTACTGCTCTCAATTTAGAAAGACTAAAATTACATATGGCTTCTCATACAACAAATCCCATCTCTGTCCCCTGAAATTCCCCTAGTATCATTCATTAGAAGAAAAATTTTTTTAATAAAAAGATTTAAAGAGCACTTTACAGCAGCATTCAGCTTTCCTGTGAAATACACTGCATCTTAAATATCACGTACTCTCCTTTTTTCTTTTAGTAAGCCAGAGTTTGTGGGACTTAAGAAAAAAATAACCTACTCAAAACTATTCTAGAAATTGTCTTTAGGCAGAATAGCAGGTATCCAAATAAAAAATAAGAGGGTTTGACTGAAGAGTGGTAGCTCAGGCCTGTAATCCCAGCCCTTGGGAAGGCGGAAGCGGGAAGAGAGCTTGAGGCCAGGAGTTCTATTGAACTCAGCCTAGGCAACATAGTAAGACTTCATCTCTACAAAAAGACTAAAAAATTAGCAAGGCATAGTGGTTTGATCCTGTAGTCCCACCTACTCTGAAGCTGAGGCAGAGGATCACTCAAGCCCAGGAGTTTGAGGCTATAGTGAGCTATGATTGTGTCCACTGCACTCCAGCCTGGGAAGCAGAGCAAGACCCTAAAAAAAAAAAAAAATATATATATATATATATATATATATGTATATATATACAGGAGATTCAGTTTGCTGCTTTCTGGTCTTCTCGAAATTTACATCATTTTTTTGTTACCTTTTTACATAAGCTTTCACCACTACTCCTGAGAGGATCTGAGCAAAGCTCTAGGCCCTGGGCCTCCAGGGTCTCGGCAGCTGCTTTCTCATTGCTGCAACAAAGCCTGAAAAGAGTTGTGTCCATGAGAACTTCTCAAAAAGGACCTTCACAGATAATCCCACAACACATGTTCTGTCTTCCCCAGCATGTCAGACTCAAGGAAAAAGCTGGTGTTCTGTGAGAGCCGGGAGCCATCTCTGCATCTGAGTCATCATCCCATCATCCTATGGGTTACTGTAACTCAGAGACCGAGCTGGATGGGCACTGAGGAAGTACTGAGGCCATCAAAATTGTGAAGTCTAAATTCCTTCTGCAGTTTACTTATCTCTTTTTATGCTTTTACCAGGTAACGGTTTCACTTTCTTTGATTTCAGTGTAGTCCTTAGACTGAATCCTGCTCTTGCACCTACTACATCATTCCTGGGTTTTTTTGTTGTTTTTGTTTGTTTTATATTCTGCTGGCAACTTCTTCCATCTCCTCACAAGCAAGACACAGGGACTGTAAATGCCTCCTGATCGAGCTTCATGAAACAAAACAGCTCTGGAAGCTGTTTACTGTTAGTAAAGCAAGAACTGGAAGACTTACCTCTGCAAATATAACATTCCGTTATACTTTGGTGCATATTTGGCTTGTGAAACCTAACTTTCCTTTTTTAATTTTTTTTTAGTTGAGAGTCACACTCTGTTGAAATTGTGGTAGCTTTATCATAGCTCACTACCACCTCGACCTCCTGGGCTCAGGAGATCCCTTCCTCCACCTCAGCCTCCTGAATAGCTGGTACTACAGGCACCTGTCACCATGCCTGTGTTGCTCAGGCCGGTCTCAAACTCCTGGGCTCAAGCAACTTTCCTGTCAAATTGCTGGGATTACAGGTATGAGCCACTGGGCCTGGCCTCAAAACTTCTTTTCTTCTGAGCAACAGTTTTCCAAAAGCAGCCATTCCAGCCATAATAACGTTCTCAGAGAGCATGCCAGACCAACTCCCTTTCAAGCACTTCCTCCTCCTCAACTCAGATTTTAGATTATCTTTGGAGAGACTAGAAAGATCACTCAATCTTTCCTCTATCAGCGTTGATCAAAGTGTTGTTGTTTGCTCTCTAGCACATGCTTTCAGTGCTAGATGCTATAAGACACAGGCATATCACACAATGATTTCTTGGCATGCTCTTTTACTCATCACTCTGGCTACATGGGCTCATTAGGAAGCAGTGGGAAGATTCCTGGGAGGCATTTCTTTACCAGGACAGTAAAAAATAACTTAATTATACACTGAAGTAACTTTGAACCTCATAAAGCTAGGCTAACCATATGAAATTGCTGATGTTCAGTCGCTTCCCACCTCCCCAAATGACAATGTCATATGGTTCATATGAAATTTCATATGGCTCATAGTCTATCCCACAAAGCCCAAAACAAATGTATTCCCAATTCAGCATCCATTAGCCAGATTTAAAAATTGCCAATGGCTGTTCTAAGACTACTTTGCACTGGGGGGAGCATGACAGAGAGGAGTAGGAGTGTAAAAAGACCACAGTCTTAAGCTGACTATGTTTAGATCATCTTTACTGCAAATTTTACATACAATCATGTAAATAAGGTCCGGGGTCTTGGTCACAGCCTAGGAAAATAAGGGGTCCTAAAGCCTGCAGTCTATTAACTTCAGAGTAAATGACCACTACAGTCCAAGTCCTCTCACTGAAAGTTCTGTCATTTGACCAGTCTCAAGGAAACTTGCAAGGGGCAACAGAAAAGTACACACATTTCTCTTTCCCCCCAAAGAAGTAGTCCCCGTATGTCACAGAGAAATAATTCACAAAGTTATGGGCACAAACAGAGCAGAGTCTTATCCATCTATCACCAGATTCAAACAATCCTGTCCAAAATGATGAAAATTTCTGTGAAACAAAGAGCCTTGTGTTGGCAGAGAAACCTCATCTCCTTATCATTCTTCCCCAGGGCATTCATCAATCGCATGTTCTGTACACGAGGCCTCTTGCCCTCACGTGGGCACTTGTAAAACACAGCAGTCTCTGATAAAAGTGGTCTCAATGCAAACTGTAAACTTGTGCTTTATCAGGAATCTGACACCAGGCTATTTAGTAACTGGCCCTCCAGTGAGAGAGCTTTCTGTACACATGGTTTTAAAAGCTGGCACAAAATGCCATACATACAGCAAGAGCCCTCAACCCATTTTAATAAGAAACTTTTTTTTTCTGATTTTTCAGATAAGTCACTCCACCACAGACTGATGTCTGGTACAGGCAGACTGTTTATCTGCTGGAGTCTGCTGAGTCAGCCGCACAGCCCAGGAGAACTGTGCTGAGTCTACACAATGGCCACCATCTGTTGCAGGGCTTCTAGGAACAATGTCATCAGCACGAAACGCGGTGTCAGCCCTAATCTCTAAAGGACTGCTTTGAAAGCTAAAGCCAATGATGGAAACTTGTTCCAGAAGATCATTAACACCTGGCTTTTGGCAGTAATTGACAACAGTGTGACATGAGGAGAATAAATAAAACTAGACTAAGTGTTCATTTGTATTTCAGAAAGTATCATATTTATTTAACACAGACTTGAGATTCAGATTAGACAGAATCTCGGCTATGCCACTAACTGAGGCACTGGCATTAATAAGAGTAATAGCAATAACCACAATAATAAAGCTCATTTATTGAGGTGCTACTATGTGCCAAATTCTATGTCAGCGGCTTCAGACATACATCTTAATTCTCGCCTTCACCCAAGAGGGAGGTAGTTTTATCTAAAAGGCAAATGACTTGAACCCTCTGTGCCTCACTTTTTAAATTTGTAATAAAAAATATATTTTACACGAGATTTTGGCAAACATTAAAGATAATATCAGTATTGAGGATTCAATAGTAGATACGTAAAATAACAAAATATCCATGTGAGTAAAATATTATCAAACCCTTTAAGTTTATACAGATTGTACTTATAACAAAAGACTAGATCTAGAGGCAACACGTATAACATTAAGTAGAGAAAGCCTTGTGGATCCCACCAGGTGAGCTAGGACACTGCCTTGCTGATTCCACAGATTTAAAAGAGAAGTGAACAAAATTGCAGCAGAGCAGCTGAGAAGTGTGCATGCTCATGTGCAGCAGTCAGCATGTATTCAGAGCCCACTCCAGTGTAGTAGAAAACTGCAAAGAAAGTAATAAACACAGTCCTTCTGGAACTGTTTTTTAAAGATACAGAACATATATGGGTATTACATAATTCTATCATTTGGAGCAATGCATACAAGAATAATAATGAAACGAGTAGCAAAACAAAGCATTTGTCGGGACACTCAGAAATCAAGGATATGTGAAGAATAAAAGCTGAACATCAATATGTTCACTGTATAATTTTCAGACTAAAATTCACCTTTACATCAAAGTGGTGTCAACGTGCCGAGTGACAAGGTTAGCTAGCGGTTTTATGCCAGTCAACACTTCTCCATGAAGAATCATTGCTTTTCTCTTTTTGGCACCTTTCCCTTCATTTCTTGCCCTGCTAGTCAAACTAATAAGTTGAACTTCTAAGATGTTGAATATAGTGATTTAAGAAACTTTTGGTAGATAGGATAAAAAGGTAGGATAAAATGTCAAGACAGGCTTTAGAATAGCCTGGCTACACCAGTCTACAAATTTTCATAGTGCTTCTATAAATTAAACATTAAAAATTTGTTGCTAGGAAAATAATTACTAATAATGGAAAAGTAAATTGACCAGAATGCTCCAAGCTACTTTCATCACCTAAATCATAATAACATGTTTTTCTCAAATCATGAACCTGTTCTCTGACAGAAAGAATAAAGAAAATCAAACTTAAGGTAATTCTAGTTGACCAAACTTAACATGAGATTGAACAAGACATGAAGTAACAATAGCCAATTGTATTTTTTCTCCTTTCAATAATTCCAATATAGTCAAAACTACCAGTTTGAAATATAATCAGGAATTATATTGCATTCTCTAAGGAGTCCACCTAGTACTTTTGGAGCCTCATACATTTCTGGCAAACTTGGATGCTCCAGACTCTTCTAAGCATGACCCATCATGACTTCATGAGTCCATCAGCATGACCTGTTACATTCTGCTTTAAGAATATTCAAGTATCTACACTGAGTTTTAGAAAATATATATTAATAAAAGTTTCAATATGGAACAGCATTGTTTAGCACCGACACACTTGCAATTGATCTCAGTAGATTAAAAATGCACCTGCAAATATCTTTCTGGGGATGGGGAGACACCTCTTATCATCAAGGGTACCTGAATGAAGCATTTTTGTATGCCTAACCCCTAACTGTACCCCATAATACCATAATAATAAAAAAAATTTAAAAAATGCACCTGCACATTTAAATTAATTCATTATTAAATTGGTTAAATAAGCTGAGGTACAAACTTAAAGGTTCTTAAGTCATTATATTCAATGTTTTAAAAGTTCAACTTAAACAGGCCTTTAATGCGAAAGGAAAAATCTTCATGTGCCATTTAAAAGATGGCGCTTCTGAATATTATTCTTCTTGAAGAAAGAGCATTGAAAAGTTTGCTGGCATTTTATAAGTTCACTAAGCAATTAATAGAGGTTTAACTTCAGAATGTTCCCTGAAAAGTGATTTAAGGACATCAGAGACTCTACAACAAACTTAATTAATAGTACTGACATTCAGTCATTTTCTCATTTAGCCTTGAGTAAATACAAAAAGCGCTCAGGGTAATCATAGACACCTTTGTGCATTAGGGTCTTCTTTAGACATCAGGATGTCTTCTAATTAAATCCCTATTTTCCTATTTATTTCATTAGTCCTTTAGACTAAATATTTTAAGACAAAAATATGTGGTACTAAATTTTGCTATGCTAAGCATGTTGCAGTGAAGATACAAGAAATATATAAAAGTAAATTAGTATCTTCAGGGGCCTAAAGATAGGACTCGGTTACTTGGATTAATAAGTCCTTTTGCATAACCTATTTGCAAGCATGTTAGGTTTTCCTGTAACTTGCTGCCTAAAAAGTAAATCATAGAGGAGTAAAAGACTGAGATGCCTTATAATTTCCCAATGCAATGCCACAGCAATTTCCCTTAAAAATTGGAAACTGGCATTAGGATTCATAAGTGACTATTACTGACTCTAAATGGCTACATTTAACGAGTACATACAAACTTGAAGAAAATAGAAAAATGGTGATAGTAAAAGCAACCTTCTCTTTCCCTCACTTTGTACACACACAGACACACACACACACACACACACACACACACGCATGCACACAATCTCCAGATATCTTTTCAATGGTGCATTTTTTTAAACTCCCACACACAAACTTCTTAACCATGTACTTTTTTTGGAGAAGGAAGTCATTTCTCCGTGGGTGGCATATCCTGAGATTCTTCAGGATATTGTTTGAATAAATATTAAGATAGCATTCCTTCATAAACAAGCAGTTATTCCTCCTTCAAAAACTTATTGATTGCCAGCTGCAACTGCCAGCTGCAAGCAAGGAACTGGAGTCCGTAGAATATAGAAGATTATGTATCACAACACAGCCCCTGCTCAACACAGAAGGAACAGATCAGAACCAGATAAGCCTGACTCTAAAACCCATACCTTTCCTCTATGCTGAGATTGCAATCTAGCTATAAAATAGTAAAATAAAATAAAATCACAAGAAATACAATGGCAATTCAGGGAGAAGAGAGATATTATGCCCTGCGTTGGGGGATTAAAAGAGAACCCAAGAAGCTTAAGGTGAGAGGGAAAATTGAGCTGAACCTGCAAAGGAGTCAAGATATTTACAGACAAATGAATTTATGTTGCTTTCTAGGAAAATCAGGAAAACTCAATGAACATAAAAGGGAAAAGCAAAAGCAAAGGTAAAATCTCCTAAGGGTACACTGATTGTTCAGTTTGTACAGAGTAAGGGAGTAATAGGAACATATAAGGACAGGGCAGATGGTGCAGAGAATAAAGAGTAAAAATAGAAGTCTTGACAAAAGGCAGGTTTCTGAAGGCTTCTGGCCAGGACGAAACATAATCAGAGGTATGTGAACAAGAATGAGAAAATACCTAAGGCTGAGAGAAAGGTTAAGAAAGAATTTCAAGCAACCAGGCAAGAAGGATTGAAGGCCATAGTCAGGGTCAGGGAAGTAGTGGAAGTGGAAATTGGCTGACTCTAATGATCTCTCAGCCATAAAGTCTAAAACTTTAAGTAAATGTGGCCTTTGCTACAAAGAACTATGTGAGGGTGGCATAAAAAACTTTAGTCAATATACATTTCCAAAATAAACCTGCATGAAACAGCTGACATGACAAAGGTGGAGAAAAGTACGGGGTTATGAGAAACACCTTCAGAAACACCTGGTAAAAGAATAACTACAAATTTGAATAATAACAAACCACCCTGAATACTATACCCAGCCACATGTCATAAAATGTTGTTAATGTTGTTTCTGAGGAGATATAGAAATAAGCTGAAATCAGCTTCAACTTTCTTCTTTACTCTAAGGTATTAATAATGTAAGTTTATGTGATAATAGGGCAAAATGAGATTATATTGTTACTTCCTTGAAAACTCCATCTAAAGCCAAAGCCAATCTTTTCCCTCACTTCTGAAAGATTTCAAAAATATAAATGGATTATACTGAATCATATTTTATAATAATTAATATTATACTGTACAAAGATCTCTGTGTATAAAATTTCAAATTAATGAAGAATTTAGATTTTGAAAATAAAAATGCTAGTTTTATAATGCACAAACTTTTTTCCCCTCAACTTAATGATACTTTAGATGATTTGTGATTCCTGAGTAACCTTTTAACTCTAGAACCCTTTTTACTTTACTATTTAATGTGTATTGACAAAAAGTATAGAAGACAACAATATATTTCCCTTTTAAATACATTTGAGTTTCTTAAAAAGTTTATTTGAATAAAAAGATTGCAATCTGTACAAGTGAGAGTAATACAATAAAGACTTACATATGTTGGTGGGAGTGTAAATTAGTACAAACTCTATGAAAAGTGGTATGGAGATTACTCAAAGAACTAAAAGTAGATCTACCATCTGATTCAACAGTCCCACTACTAGGTATCCAACCTAAGGAACAGAAGTCGTTACATAAGAAGACACCTGTACCCGCATGTTTATCACAGCACAATTCAAATAGCAAAGATGTGGAATAAACCAAAATGCCCATCAACCAATAAGTGGATAATTAAAATGTGGTACATATGCACCATGAAATACTATGCAGTTATAAAAAAAGAATGAAATCATATCCTTTGCAGCAACATGGATGGAACTGAAGATAACCATCCTAAGTAAACTTACTCAGAAACATAAGTGGGAACTAAATGATCACAAAGATGGAAATAATAGACTTGGGGACACCAGTAAGGGAAGAGATGGTAGGAGTAGATTTCAGAAACTGCTTGCGGGGCACAATGCTCACTATCTGAAAAATGGGCCAAATGAGACCCAATCCTCACCATGATACACTATATCCTTGTAACAAACTCACCTGAGTACTCCTGAATCTAAAAGTTAAAAAAAAAATACATACAGGCCACGCGCGGTGGCTCAAGCCTGTAATTCTAGCAGTTTGGGAGGTTGAGGCGAGAAGATTGCCTGAGCTCAGGGGTTCGAGACCAGCCTGGACAACATGGTGAGACCTCGTCTATACAATAAATCAAAAAATAAGTTGGGCATAATAGCAGGCACCTGTAGTTCCAGCTACTTGGAAGGCTGAGGGAGAAGGATCACCTGAGTCCAGCAGGTCGAGGTTGCAGTGGCCATGAGTGTGCCACTGCACTCCAGCCTGGGTGACAGAGTGAGACTCCAACTCAAAAAAAAAAATTAATTAAAATAAATTTAAAAATACATACATATGGAAACATTTTTAGCATGGCACTGTGTACATAGTTAGCAAACTAAACTTAGTGGCATACATATTTTTATCAGAACATTACATTTTGGTAATTTTACTCGATCTCCAGTTTGTAAAGAATCAGGTCATTATATTTGTTAGAATCATTACATTAGTATTGGCATCAAATATAACATTGACACCTAGAATGCAGTTTACATCAATTTGAAATCAAAGAAAACACTTCATCATTCTATTGGATTTGCCATTTTCAAATTTTTTTTTTTGAAATTGATTGAAGTAATTAAAAACCGAAATTATAAAAACAGAATCAGAAATTACAAATTTAGAGATCTGTGTATTGAAAAAAAAACAAATATACATTAAAATTATACAATGCCTGAATTTCACATTCAAATTTTAACTTCAAAAAAAGTTGAGCATTGTTTCTGCAAAGGAAGTGATTTAACCACATGTTGGGAAAAGGCTGAAATAGGTCATTCTTTTAAAATAGCTTATAGTAGAAATTTTTTTTAAGGTAACAGGAAATTCATTAAACATGAATATATACTAAAGGAGGAAATAAGAACACTAAGTCTAAAAATACAGGAAACATTTTTTGAAGTAGTCTAAATTTCATTGTGAAGCATAGTTTTCTGGGGATTTGTTTTATTTGTTTGTTTTTTCTGGTCATTATTGGTTCTTCTCGGGAGGAAGAAAGCAACAAAATTTGAATTTCAAAGGTAAATGTGTCTGAAAATATTTCCCAGATAGTACATAGGATAGGATTTTATTATCAAAACACCATTTATTTTGCAAATTTAATATAAAATATTAAAATTGTTGTTTATGTTAAAATTAAAGATTGCACACATTCACATATTAGAAAAGAAATGTTGAGAGATTATATGGAAAAAACCCACACATATTTAGACTTTATGATGCAGCATTTATTCTAAAAGATCTGTTTATTATGTTTCTAGTGAAATATGTTTCTCAGAAAGCATGTTTTTATGTTGCATGCAATGCATTAGCTCAAATGCATATTTAAAAAAAAAATACCAAGAGTTAAAGTGCTTAATAAACCTTTGTCAAGACAAAGGAAAGAAGGTCTGATATCAGGTTACCGATGTTCATATAGATAGGTAAGAATATTTCTTTCAGGTTGCAGAGGTACTTTTTCGTCAGCAATTTTTTTCCCATCTATGTAGCAAACAAATATCTCCTGCTAAAGTAAGTTAAATTCAACTACACATATATTAAGTTAAGGTTCAACGGTGTTGTATTTTGGCCAATTTTAATCATACTTCAAATTATGTTGTGGACTGGCTCATGGATACCTTCCTGTCCTTGAAACACATATGTCAGAAAAATACTACATAAGTTTAGAAATGCTAATAAACCATGGTTCTCTAACATGATGCCCCCCCCCAAGGGACATTTGGCAGCAACTAGGAGTGCTTTTGTCCCCCAGGGGACATTTGACAACATCTGGAGACATCTTTCACTGTCACAGCTGGGGATGTTGTGCTGGCATCTAGTGGGTAGAGGCCAGATGCTGCTAAACATCCTACAATGCACAGGACATCTCCCATGACAGCAGAGTTATCTGACCTGAAATGTCAATACTGCCAAGGTTGAGAATCCCTGTACTAAACTCATCAACATCAAACATGTTCCAAAATGTTAGGCTCAAAGATAGAAAATGATAGGAAAGGCCAAAAAAAGGTCAAATGAGAGGAGAGACAAGATTTAAAAGAGACCAGAATCAGTGAAAGAATTTCCAAAGTATTCTAATAAGTATTTACTCTATGGCTAATATAAAAAACAAAATATGAGGTCACACTGTAGGAATAACTGTACATATATGCAAAAAATGTGGGCAAATTTGGCAAACATCTATAAAAGAAGAAAGGATTCTTATTTTTATAAAGCTACATTTCTGGCTTATTGACGAATAAACTGACCTAGCACAATAATTTTATATGCTCATGGCCACGTTTCCCATTCCTTCCAAGTGCTATACAAAAAAAAAATACTTGAGTAACTAGGAAAGACACACGGGGTAGCAGCGTTAGCAAATCTCCTTAATTCCAAAGAATGCTGCTCTCCTTCAACCCAAATTAAAACAACAGACATGAGAATTTCATTTTTAATGTGCTAATATCAAAATGTACATGTTTGGAAATAGAATTTTGTACTGGCATGACGTATACTAAAATATTAACAGTTTTACCATTGAGCTACATGGGTATAAAAAGGCATGAGGGTAAACCTTCATATTTTGTTCTCTGCCTTGTGAGTGTTTGAATATTTTATAATGAGAATGCATTCATGTACAATGACCTTTATTTTTACAAAGAATGAGTTTTCCCAAAAGCAGAATACTGAAATTCGGCTACAGCCTGTTAACATTTAATGCAAATATCTTGCTTTTTTTATGAGATATAAGTTGTTTAAAAGTTACAGTGACAGCTTTAATTATAGTCTCAAAAAGAAATTTGCTAATTAAAGAAATTTTACAAACTTTTTCCCATAGACTGAAAAAAATTTAGAAGGCAAATATCCATATATTAAATGATATATTGAGCTATATTTCCATACATGGAATTTATTGAAAGAAAAGAACAGTTGAATGGTGAGGCAAACCATTGCTGTTACTGGGAATTATATTGACATTTTTACTTTGATACCTGTCTGAAAATTAATCAGTTGGTACCATCAGAGCATTTGGGCATATTTAGAAACTTAGAAATTCTCCTACTAGTTATAAAAATGTTATATATCAAGTTGGGCATGGTGGCTTATAACTGCAATCCAGCATTTGGGGAGGCTGAGGTAGGATTGCTTAAGCCCAGGAGTTCAAAATCAGCCTGGGTAACATAACAAGACATATTCTCTACAAAAAAAAAAAAAAAAAAAATCAAAAAAATTAGCCAGGCATGGTGGCATGCCTGTAGTCCTCGCGCTTGGGAGGCTGAGGTGGAAGGATCACCTGAGTCCAAGAAGATGTAGTTGCAGTGTGTTGTGATTGTGTAGGTGACAGAGTAAGACACTTACTCAAATAAATAAACAAATAAATAAATAAGTTCATATAGTCTCTGAAATGGATTTCATAAATGTTTTACAACTTTATGAAAGTTATTCTGATTTACTAAAATAACATACAAATATATATCAATAGCCAATCAACAGTTAAAGAGTTTTCATTTTCTCCAGTTTGTTTTACTTTGACTCTAAGCAAGAATAATTGCACATTCCTAGATTATGATTGATTTTCCTCATTTATTAAAATATCATTTTATGGAACAAAAATGAATTAGAAGGAAATCAGTTATTTCATCCAACTAAAATTAGGCACATATCAAGTTTTCTCACTCATCTGTTAGGGTAATTTACTACAAATAGCCAAGTGAAATTTTGGCCGACACTAATGATTAGCTTGCCAAGGAGTAAAAAATGTACAATGGAAAACTGGAAATAGAAAAAATTAATCTCTTTATGGACCAATAGTGTTATTCTCATAAAAACTTTTCTCATTACACCTAATATCATTGTCTGTGCACTATACATATGCCACAGTGCAGAAAAGAGTAACACAAGTCTACTAATATATTTAATAGCATACTTTAAAATATATTGTAATTATATATATCTTTATTAAAATAGATTATGTGCTTAAGTCATATAGTCATATGATTATGCATATTAAATTATTATATATTACAAATAAAATCAGTGTCCTCCCCAACTTTCCAAGGAGAGCTATACATTAATATGGATGGCACCAATGAATAAATCAAAAATACTCTATCAGCAAGTGGCCTTTTTCAACACAAACATTTTTGACAGGGGGCACCCTAATGTGGAAAAAAAAACTTGAAATAATGTAAAAAGCATAAAAAACAAATCTATGTAATTATTCCAATTGACAAAAACGTGCAAACCAGGTTATTATTAAATTATGCTAAATATATTTCTCTCCAGTTATCACTGCTTCTTAGAATTTGCTCCCCAAATCATCAATCAAAATGCCAGATGACTATATTGTGTCAACTATCACTTTACTTCCAGTACATCTTGTAAAAATAAGTATATATTTCATTCAGCAGAAAACTTCAATTTGATCTGTGAAGAACCACGTTCTTAGGACTAAAGTCTTCAACCAAGTCTGAACAAATGTATAATCATAAATAAAAACAAGCCATGAACTCTTAAGTCATTCCTTCAGATGGAACAAGGTGAGAGTGAGGTGGCTGAGGCCAGATTGTGCAGGACTATGTAGGTCATGGGGCAGAGTTTGGCTTATTTTCTGCTACTGTCTCTGAGATTTGGCTAAATACTGGCACTCAGGTAATGGATAGACCAAGGGTCAATGCACAGGTGTGGCCCAGTTCCAATTTATTATCTAACATTTACATCTTTCTCGCAGCTCTTCCCAAGGCCTTATTTTAATATAGGCATTTTGTATGAGGCATATTTCTTTAAGAGAAACTAGATCTTGAATTCCTTATTCTTCAATCACTCAGCAGATATTTGCGTGCCTACAATGCCAGGCATTGTTATATGTTCTGGATTCCTAGAAATAAATGCACAGCAATCCCTGCTCTTGTGAGGATTCCGTTCTTGAGGGCAAGTAATAAAAACATAAAAAATAATTCAGTTATATAGTATACTAGAGATGAGTACTTACTGAGAACATTAAAATAGGATCATATGGGTGCTTCCATGGTCTTGTGATTTTAAATATGACGGTAAGGGCAGGCTTCTCAGAAGAGATGACTTCTGAGGATAATGCAGAAGAAGGTGAGAAGTGAGTCATAAGGACAATGGGGGAGGAGAGTTCAGGTGGGCCATGAGGTCAAAAAGGTTCCAATAAGCTATACCATGTGGAAGTTTCCAAGTAATCACTTCTTTATATGAAATGGAAGTCATTGGAAAGTTTGAGTACAGAAGTGACATAATGCAGGATCTGGGACACTAAAATGGAGAAAATATACAGCAGTGAGTGCCACAATTTTAACAATAAAATCTACCAAAAAGCAGACAAACAACCTAGTAGACAAAAAGCAAAAGAAAAAAAACAAGTGTGAAAAGTCATAGAGAAGATAGTTGCTAGCTAGAGAGAATGTTAGTCTTTAAATATAAGATTCTTATCACTGGATACACATGTTGCTTTTATCTACATTGACAAAAACAGACAATGAGCTGTAAAAGATTCTTTTTTCATACCTCTGTTATATCTGGTGAACAAGTAAAAAGAAATCTATACCTTCTATTCAGAGCAGTAATGCAATTTCATTTGAACTGTAGACCGTATACCATGGCTTTCTTTCTACCTTTTACTCTAACTAGTATTTGCCACTGTTACAAGTACCCTTTTTTATCTTTGATAGCAGGAGTTTACTCATATCCTACTTCTTGGTAGTGCTTATTACATTCATTCATTCATTCATTCATTTATTGCAGTCCCCTTATCTGCAATTCTGTCTTCTGTGGGTCAGTTACCCTCAATCAACCACAGATAAAAATATTAAGCTATTTTGAGAGAGATCACATTCAATTAACTTCTATTACAATATATTATCATGATTGTTGCATTTTATTATTATTATTGTTCATCTTTTACTGTGCATATATGTATAGTGTTCAGTATTATCCATGGCTTCTGGTACCCACTGGGGGTCTTGGAACATACACTGTGGATAAAAGGGGACTTCTCTATTCATTAATCCAAGAAACCTTTATTTCACACTTTCTTATCACTAAGTGGTCTGCTAAATACTACAAAGGCTATGATTTAATATAAATATGTAAAAGTCTGAAACAAAAGCATTTGGGAATAGATCCTGTTACGCACAATTCAGACAGAAAAGCACCACAATAATGCAGTGGTCTCCCCTTATTGGCAGGGGATACATTTCAAGACTCCCAGTGAATGCCTGGAACTGAGGATAGGACCAAACCCTATGTACACTATGTTTTTTTCTAGGGAAACATACCTATCATAAAGTTTAAAGTATAATTAGGCACTAAGAGATTAACAACAGTATCTAATATAAAATAGGATAATTATAACAATATATTGTAATAAAAGTTGTCATATACTGTGGCCTTAAACTTTCACCACTTGAAGTGTGAAAGTAAAACTAGCATGACTTTTTTCCTTCTTCACAATTTCACGGTCAGAAGATTTGTTCTTACCATAGATCTCAGCAACTTCAGCATATGATTTTTTTTTCCTTATTAAGTAAAAAACTTTTATTATTTCAATTAATGGAATCACTTAAAGGGAAAGTCTTGGCATATCCAAATTGCCAGCATCTGTACTCTTGCACCTTGGGCATACTATTAAGTAAAATAAGGGTGACTTGAACACAAGCTCTGGGATACTGACAGTTGATCTGATAATGGATGGATACTAAATGACTCAAGGGTGAGGAGGGTGGGCAGCCTGGATACGCTGGACAAAGGGAGGATTCACGTCCCAGGTGGGATGGGGCAGGATGGTGTGAGAGTTCATCACTCTACTCAGAACAGTGTGCAATTTAGAACATATGAATTGTTTATTTCTGGAATTTTCCACTTAATGTTTTCCCACCACAAGTGAACACAGGTAACTGAAACTTCGGAAAATGTATTTGGTATATAAAGAAGGTTTAATGGAACTGGCAACAGAACACACTATAATCTACTTGGCCTGTCAAAGGAAGTTTTACAAAGTTAGTTTCATTAATAAGAGTTGGTAAAAGCACAAGTTATGGAGGCAGACTGTCTGATTACAAATCTTGACTGTGGTCTATATTCTAGCTGTGTGACCTTGGAAAGTAACTCAAACTTTCTCTGCCTTAAATTCCTTTGGTGAAGAAAGAAGATAATAAAGGTCTGTACCTCGGATTTTTTTTTTTTTTTTTTTTTTTTTAGGATTAGAGAATTTAATGCTTGAGAAAAGTGCTTGGAACATCCCTGAGACACTGCAAATACCAGTAAATAGTAGCTACTTTTAAAATGTATGATACATTATAAAGAATGGTTATTATTTTTCAAAAAGCAAACAGGAACTCTGATTAGAGAAAATGATTTACAAAGGTGTGGGGTGTTCTGTGAACTGTTGGGTTTTGCCAGAGGACAGACCTTAGGGTCTTCTAGGAATAGGAAAAATTAGGAGGATAAAGGTTGTTGAGTATATAAGAAACTAAATCACAACAAATGGACAGGGAGACGATTAAGATACAGAACACTGGGATACAGGATGGTTTGGGATTTTATGCACTCTATAGAATAACAATTGAAAAAAATAAAACTTGCACAGGCGAAAGATTGACTCTGACATTTCAAGTTTAAAAAAGACTTCTTAAGTGCAAAAAATCCCCTACTGTACTACTTCTGCTTTGTTAAGAAATTCTGAAGAGATTTTCTCCCCCACTTTAACCCCACTTTACACAGACTAAACAATGTGAAGGCTATCCAGTAGGTAGCAAGAACTAGAAAGAAAGTTCAAGAGATTCCACAACTAAAAATGCACAAAAATGACTCTACAGAAAGTGCTAACAGACCATGTCAGCACTAAATCCAAGAAAGAGATCTTATTGCATTAATTTATCACTTACGTGCATTTTAAATTTTTCCTTTTCATGAAAATTCCAAATAAAAAATTTAAAACCTTATGTGTCTTCTGAAGTTTTTGTTTTTAAAGAAAAAAATAAACAGATATGACATAACAGAAAGACAATATAGCAAATCAAGATATGCTGTTTTTGAATTATATTGAAGTTGTCCGAAAAGGCCTCAACACAAGTAAAGTTAGAAGTTCTGTGTTAATGCTATATTTCTCTCCATTATTTATTTTCCATCAGAATTATTTTGTACAGCCGGCACTGTGGCTCAAGTCTGTAATCCCAGCACTTTGGGAGGCGGAGGCGAGAGTATTGCCTGAGCTCAGGGGCTTGAGACCCAGCCTGAGCAACATAACAAAACCTCGTCTCTACAATAAATAAAAAAATTAGCCGGGTGTGATGGCACATACCTGTGGTTCCAGCTGTCTGGAAGACTGAGGCGGAAGGATCGCCTGAGCCCAGCAGGTCGAGGCTGCAATGGCTTTGAGCAGAGTGCAACTGTACTCCAGCTTGGGTGACAGAGTGAGACTCTGAATCAAAAAAAAGCAAATGAATTATTTTGTAAAAAGCCAGTTTGATTTAAGACAGAAAATATTTAATATTAATTGTATTCAAGGTATACATGTATTAATAAATATATATTATATCATAAATATATAGTGTATATATCTATAATATATAATGCTCCTTTTTAAATGTACTTATATCTATAAATATGTTTAGTTTTATAAATATATAAATATTGTATATTTATAAATAAATAAACATGTGTATAATGTTTACTATGAGGGAAATGTTTTCTAAATATTTATATGACTTTATAGTAGATACTTTGCAGTAATCTGGAAACATTCATTTTACTAAAATTGGTTACATCCACTCATATTTATTCCTAGGTATCTCTTCTTCTTTTCAATGACTATTAAATTCAAAATGATGTCAGAATCAACAAAGCTCAACTTTAAGTCACAAGCAGAAAAACATAACTCTACAACACAATTTTGGTTTTCTTTAAAAATGGATTTGTGGAAACAAATTGCAGAGATTTCTTCTGAGGAATTAAGCATTATTTCTTGAGTTGGAGGCCTATAAATGCTCATCCTTTGACAGAGGATTGAAGCATATTTTGCCAACCTTTTGGAGTTTCTAATTAGCCTCTTGTAAGGAACTATGTGCATATGAAAAATTGCAATCCAGAAATAAACACAAAGCCCCAGCCAGCTAAGCTGACCAATTCTAGAAATGGTTGACAAATATCAGGTATAATCTGGTCTTTAACTTTAACACAGAATGGTTTTAGTAAAATATTTTCCAACTCAGTCCTTTTTTTTTCCCCCTATCTCCTCTAACATGATTCTAGTGTAGATCTCTATTATCTCCATCTTATGGGGATTAAGGTGTCCTTTTGGCATAGAAACTTAGGGTTTACATTTTCTTTTCAGTGTCTTTTGGTGACTTATTTTCTGAATCCCCTCAAACACCAATGCCCTCAAGGGTCTGACTGCATGACCCAAACAATCTCCTCCAGACTGATGACTCTCAAACCTGTAGCTCCATCTCAGCCTTTCCACGACTTCCAAATGGCAACTCCAACTCACTGCAGAGCATCTCCCTCTGAATGTCTCCAAAACACCTCAAACTCAAATATCCAAAGTGGGATTCTTAGTTTTTTCTTCCAATCACGTTCTTCATCCTGTATTTCCTTATCTTGGTGAATTTCACTGCAATCTAGTCAATCAAGCAATCTTGCAGTTTACACATGATCCTTTCTGTTCCTTCTCTCTGAAATGTTCACATCCAATTAGTCAATAATTTGCATAAATTAAACATCACCCCATCTCGTTTTTCCTCAACCTCATTGATACCTCCTAAAATCAGACCTTAATGACTTCTAACTTAGACTATTATAACATTTCCTAACTTACCTCTATTGACTTTATTCTCATACCTCTTCATTTTGTCTTTTCCAAAGCTGTGAGGGTTCATGAGTTTAAAGTTTATCTTGCTCCTCTCCTCCTTTTCCCTTCCTCTTATTCTGCTTAAAAAGCTTAAATGGCTCCTTCTAGCCCAAACCACAGAACTCAAATAGAGGTCCATAAGTGCCTAGGGAAATATAACATCTAACTGAAGAGTAAGTGAAATTACAGGATTAACAACCCATGTCCCTAGAGGATTAGAATTATCTCATTGTAACTGAAATATGAAACAAACTTGATGGAGCAGAAGGTCAGATTCAAATGAATTTAAGACTTCAAATAATTCCACTTGTAGCAGGCAGATTAAGCTGAAAGTCCATGCTTCTCTGGCATCAAGGATGCTTTGAAGAAATCTGGCACAGTAGCTAACACATATGAACAAACTTTTAAAAGTATATTGAACGAATGAAAATCTACATAGTAAAAGTAGGAACCCCAATGGCTTTAGCCCTCTTAGCCCATTATTATTGGTTCTCTCTTCTTTTACAAATATTATTCTAGGAATTTGATCACTCCATCTTAGTATCAATTATCACAGCTGGAAGTTATGGGATACTCTTCTACAGTAGTTCTGACCTACAGTTATTCAGCCTTTCTCCAAACAGGTACAGTAACAGAGCATCATTATCGAATAATCAATCTTGATCCACTGTCAGAAGCTTCTTTTTTATATTGAGTTGGAATCTCAAGATAATATAACGATTCCCTTTTAGGACAAAGATCATTTGTGGTGTTACATCTCTCAGCTTAAGTATTGAAAAGAAAACATCACTGAATTCAAACTGTGAAAAAGGAACAATTTCAAAAACAAAAAAGGAAGGGTAGAAACAGTAACAGGAACTTCATAATAATCTGATAAAAGAGGAGAAAATCAGATGCTGCCTGCTCTCCCAAACCAACAGAGACAGCATGAACTCTAACTTCTTGGAACCAAAGGAGGGGACACACAAGAAAACGCTTTGTGAAAATGTACAGGTACACTGTAAATTCTCACTTTTATAGTGCTCCATGATACATACAAGGTTCATGCCATTATCTTCATTTTTAATTCAATGAAAAAATTCCAGGAAGTTAAATAATCTCTGATTTAACTAAATAAAGGTTCTCAAGACCCCTTCACTAGTAAGTGATGGAGCCAGGAGCATAAGACACATTACGGTAACATCTGGGGAAGAGTCAGGTTTATCTGGATCTCAATAAGTCTTCAATAACTCATCTGGGGCATTCCGTAATACCCCACAGACTACACACTTCATCTTTTCCCAAAAGTTCAGAACAGAAGATGTGCAGAGGAGGGCATAAATAAGAGTAAAAGAAAGCTCTGGTGCATTTCATATTTATTTTTAAAAATTTAATCAGGGAGAATTTCTTTTTAAAATGTTAGGAGAAAAATGGGCAAAAGTTAATTTTGTTAAGGTTTTCATTTTAATATTGAGAATTAGTTTCTAAAAGACTTTTCTGTGGTAGTGATTTCCTTGTGCAAGTCTACAAAATAAAATATAACTTGCCATTAGCCCTTGGTGGAAATAATGGTGCATTTTAAATGCCAAACCCCAAAAACAGACCTTGTCCATGAGGTCTAAGTTAACTTTAGTGCCTGGGCAGATGTCAGGAAAAAGACTCACAGACATAGCCTCTTCCCAACACCAAAAATAGCTAAGCCCAGGCCCACGTGGATGTTAACGCAGGTCACCAGAAAATAATAACCTAAATGATTCAGACTATAGAGCTTCAGTGATCATGAACACAGCATTGAACTGAACAAGGAACTAGTCTTGAGAGTGTTGAGTAACAGATAAAGTCCAGGGGTAGGACCAGCTATGACACCCAAACTACAAAGCACCCATCCTTCCTTCAGACTGAGGCAGTTGTCTGTCTGCTGGTGAAGAATCGCCGGCTTCAGAATTCTGACAGAAACCACTGCCAAATGATTATGTTCCTCTAACTACTAATGCTCTGTTTAGATGTTACCAATCCACATCATTCCACATTTACCTGTAATAGTTCTATGAATCTGAAATTATGAAATGAGATCTACAGGATCCTCCTCCTCAAGTGGCCCCATGCCAGTACATACACTTAAATCTCCTTAAAAACTCAAAATACAAACCAGTGTGTGTGGCAAGTGAATTGCGATTAAACAATAAAAAAGAATGTCATCAAAACAGACAGGGAGACTAACTTTTTTTCCCTTTATACGAAACTTCAACATTTTAAACATGTTTCAACAGCATGAGTTAATTATATAATTAAAAAGAAAGCTATTGACCTATATACACTAAAAACCTTAGTAGCTTTGTCCTACACAATTTTAGAATTAAGGGTTTCTTCTTTTGTTGAATACTAATATTTTGGATTACAACTTCTTTCCACCATGTTTCATTTGTAAAAAAAAAAACTTTTTCAAAAAAGATGTGTCTCAGTTCAAACTGCACAATGTTTTAAACGAGTGTGTGTGTGTGTGTGTGTTTGTGTGTGTGTGTGTGTGTGTGTGTTCTGGAAATATATAACCTTTTGACAGAGATGGATCAAAACAGAAACATTCTGTATTCTTCTAATTTTTATCTTTTATAAGTCACAAATGATATACTACATTGAAGTTGCTCCACTTGCATTTGTCATTGAAGAAGATACAGTTGTTTTCATAAAATAGCATATTTGCTAATCAAAGTAAAAACAGCATGTAATTTAACTGTAAAGTTTAAATATAACAGTACAAAAATTATACTTTCACTACACAATAACACTAGCTACCATTTGCTGGTCACCTACAAAATGTTAGCCACTGTGCTACACACATTAGTTATGTCTTCAATCCTCTCCAGAACCCTGCATGTAGTTACTGTCTATGTTATCTCACAGGTTAAGAAAGGGAAGTAGTATGCCATTAATTTGCCTACAGAAAAGTACCCAACTTGTGAATGGCAAATTTTATCACCAAAAAAGCCAATGGTCAGGCTTTTTCCAGTACAACCTAATATACTCTATACTACTAATGCAGAACCATAATGGATATTGATGAATATGTGTTTCAGGTAACAACATTATAAAGTGCGAAGTGCTAATTTAGTAGTGCACAGTATATAAAAGTAGACTTTTTAGCACATAATTGGGGAAAAAAATCTGTCATCAATAAACCCGCCTATGCAGTAAATAAAGTCATATCCCCTTCCCAAAGTCAACCCAATGTATTTTTCAGTGCTATGTACTGAATTGCGTCCTCCTAAATTCGTATGTTAAAACCCTAATTCCCAATGTCATAGTATTTAGAGCTAGGGCCTTTGGGGGGTAATTAGGTTTAGATTGAGATAATGAGAATAAGGCCATTATGATGGGATTAGTGCCCTTATAAATAGAAATATCAGTCTCCCTCTCCCTCCCTCTTCTTCATCCTATTTTCCCTTTTCTCCTCCCCTCCCCTCCTGTTCTCCCTTCTCCTCTCCTCTACCATCACCACCTTCCCTACCACATGAGGGCACAGAAAGTAGACAACAAAGCCAGGAAGAGATTCCTCACTAGAACCAACCATGCTGGCACCCTGATCTCAAACTTTCAGGCTCCAGAACTATGAGAAGAAAAACAAATTCTCTTGTTTAAGTCACCCAGTCTATGGCATTTTGTTGTGACAGCCTGAACTTACAAAGACACCAAGGTGTACAAAGAAGAAAATCACTAGGTACGTACAAGCCAGTTGATCAGTAGTGAACATGATGTGAAGTCCATTGTACTTTTTTCTGCTCTGCCTCCCACCTGCCCAAGTCCACAACTCAGTAAGGCAGTTAGGAAATTCATGAGAATTTCAAGATCCAGTTCAAGGATGCCATCTCCCCATGCTCCCAAATCTACCTGTCCTTGAGGTGCCTGTTCCTGTTACTACCACTATAAGTACTGCTATTTATAGTTTAATTGAAAAATGTCAACTAGGATTGATTTCCAAAACCCATGTGGAATGCTCACCCAACACACTGGCCTCTCAGTTTCTTAACTCTTAATATCCAATAATCATTCTCTCTTCTTCAGGAAAAGGATCCACTGATCTTATCACTTCGAACCATACAACTCTATTATCAAATATTCTTACCACAGACTCCTGTAATGTATATATTCTCTCCTTGTCTTGGTCACTTCTCTTCTCTATCAATATGTCCTCTCCCTCTTTTATGTCCCTTCTCTTCCAATAGTTCAGTCCATTGTTTTAACCATCTTTTAGGACACTACTTAAATCTTTCTTACTACATTAACCTTCCACTATACTATATTCACTTAAGAGGCTATCAGTTGTCCTCTTGATACTTAGCTATATCTAGGAGAAGAAAAATCACAGAACCATAACAAAAGCAAATCTCCTACCTCAACTGCTCCTCTCTATTGCTTGATATTCTGACAGGCTACCCTAGTTTGCATTTCTTCTAATATCCACAATTGCAGATGTGACAAAAGTCCACATTCTCACAAATCTAGAGTTAGGCAGAGCTGAGGAGTTACTTCTCAAGTTACCACAGTGCCAACCAGTCAGCATGATTTAATTTTACATATGGGGGGACCCCCCAAAAATGGAATTATTATTAAAAATTATGTATTTATTCTTACATGTTTAAACTTCAATCACCTTCAAAGTACTCTCTATTTGATGCAATATACTATTGAGATGCCTTTTCCTCTGCCCAAAAAAGTTTTTGAACTTGTCAATTTTGATGCCATTTAGTGCTTCTGTCATTTTTTGTTTCACCTCTTCCACATTAGCAAAATGTTTCCCTTTGTGTACTATTTTTATGCAGGGATACAAAAAAAAATTTGCTGGGTCAGGGGAGAGATAAGAAGATAGGGCACAGGAGTCATGATGCTTTGGTCAAAAACTGCTGAACATGCAGCACAGTGGGGGCAGGTGTGCTCATAAATCACCCATCAAAAAATGGGCAAACGTATTGAAAGAATCCAAAAAAAGTTCACTGAAGCCAAACGCAGCCTCTCACAACAATGCTAGCTAGTTCGCTGAGGCTGATGGGTTTCTGGAATGCTATCTAGCTGGGGAAGCCTGTAGTACAAAGGGTCTGCCCACCAATAAATAATTCTGGTCCCTTACTGGCATTTTATTGGTTAAATCTGCTCTAAGCATAATGAAGTCTTTCCCACGTTAAAGAAACCCCCCCTTTCAGTTTCCATACACAGACTCATGCCATCAAAAAATTGTCTTCAGGTACTATTTCAAATCCTCACTCTACTCTCACAACTCATCACATACAAAATTCTGCCAAAATTTTTTTCACTGCAATCACCAGTGACCTTCATATCATGTAGAGTAGGCACTTTAATCTGTTGTGAATTTTTTCTTTTTCTTTCTTTTTATTTTTGACCTTTCTGTACATTTAATACTGTTGATCCCCCACTCTTTCTCAAAATATTCTTTTTCATCTTAGCCTCTACAACAGCACGGTCTACTGCTTTTTCTTTCTCCTCACTAGTCATTCCATCTGTGTTTGTGAACTTTACATTTTCTTCCCGGCAAAAATATTAGTTCCTCTGAGCCATTTATATACCTTTTCCCCACTATATCAACCTTTGCTTTGGTTTTCCTCTCTAAGCCAAAAACTCATGTGTGATCTGAAATTTTAAAATTTTTATATATGTATACACACATTCTGAGTGGAGGCAAAACTCAAAATTATCTTTTTGGAGGGTGGGCCCCTTGCGGTATACTCAGAATTTGTTCTTCCAAACCCAATGGCCAAAGAAAGTTTTTTATCTTGAAGTTCTGAGAAGGTTGCGTCATGATTTGCGGAAAAAACATCCCGAACTGTGGCAAATTCTTCCATCAGGAAAACACACCTACCTGTCCACACCACGCTGACTGTTCAGCAGTTTTGGACCAAAAACAATATGACTCCTATGCTGCACCCTCCCTATTCATCCCATCTCACTACAGGTGACATTTTTTGTTTGTTTCTCTAGATGAAAAAAGTCATCAAAGGGAGACATTTTGCTGATGGGGAAAAGTGAAACGAAAATTCCAGAAGCACTAAAAGGCATCAAAATTGATGAGATCAAAAACTGTTTTGAGAAGTAGAAAAAGCATCACCATAGGTGTAGTCCATTAAACTTTAAACTTTAAACATTAAACTGACTGAAGTTTAATCATGGATGAATAAATACATAATTTTTAACAAATAATTTCTGCAGTGTTTTGGGGTCCCTCCTTATACGTACATGTGTATAAGTATCTCCAGCCCAGGTCCAATTTCTTAGCTCCAGGCTTACTGGACTTGTATACAAAAATGTATCCAAGAATTGAAATAATTATTTTCCTTCAACAATTCTGCTTCTACTGTATATATTCTTGATGAATGACAAAAAAACCCCAAGTTGCCAAAACTAGAAACCTCAGAATCAACATTTACACCATACTTCTGCCTATATTGTACTATCTACCTCCCACAATTATTGACGTATCATCAAACATACAGAAAACACAAAATGTTATTTTCTTCTAAATGTCTCTGACATAAACTCATTTCTCATTGTCATCCCTCTAAATGAGGCTTCTGCATTTTATGCCTAGGCATATTGGAAGAGCATCAGCTTAGCTCTCTCTAAAATGCAAATGATGACACATCTTGTCACCAATCCCATTATAATCCTTCAAGTGTTTCCAAATGCTCTTAGAATGAAGCACAAACTTTGGATTATAAAGTCCTACAAGATGGATCCCTGCCTCACTGGCTCCATCTTCAGCAATTCTAGTCCCTCTTTCCCTTCCACTCTGTTCTCTAGCTCTATTTTCAGTCTCCTAATTCTGTAACTAAAACATATACCTCTCCTCCTACCTATGTACTAGAATCACTCTCTTCACATCCTCATTGTCATCTGCCAAGAAGTCTATCCTAACAACTGGACAAGTGGACTATGTCAAATCTCCAGCCAAGAGAACCTTCTTATAATAACCAAGCTACAAATATCACAAGAGATCAAATGTCTAACAGTTTAACTTACCAAAAACCAAAAAGATAAAATCAACTGCTAAAATTAGGATGACTTTGAATACAGTATTTTGAATAAGAAATGAGTTTTAGGGTTTTTTTTTTTTTTAAACTACTTAAAACTTAGACTGCCCTAAGACCTGATATATCCTTTCAGGTTATCTAGCTGATCTTCTCCGTGAAGAAAAATGTTGTCAAATACTTAAATGAAAAATGCATGTCAGACAGCTAGAAGCTATTTATATTAGTGATTTTACACCTTAAACTATGTACCCAAACTTTATCATTCAACAAAACCAAAGGGAAAAATGAGATTAAGGAAAAATTAGACTATCTCAGCTAACATTTTAACTATCCTAATAAGTCAAATCAGGCAAAAGTCTAAACAATATGCAGACATAATTTAGTCAAGGGGTTAATTTTGATGCTTTATGTAACTAAAGCGGGTAAAATAACAAATGTCTTATCACATGAGAGACTCAAGTTGCTGTCTAAGAACAGGAGATGAGCAATCACTATGCCATCAAAAGGGTAAAAAGAAGCCAGACTCGGTGGCTCAGCCTGTAATCCCGCGTCTTGGGAGGCTGAGGTGAGTGGATTGCCTGAGCCCGCGGGTTCGAGACCCGCCTGGGCAGGCGAGACCTCATCTCTACAATAAATCAACAAAATTAGCCAGGCGTGGTAGCGCGCCCCTGTAGTTCCGGCTACTCAGAAGGCTGAGGCGGAAGGATCGCCGGAGCCCAGCAGGTCGAGGCTGCGGTGGCCAGAAGCGGCCACTGCACTCCAGTCTGAGCGACAGAGTGAGACAACAACTCAAAAAAAAAAAAAAAAAAAAAGGGGGTAAAAAGAAAGGATCAAACATCAGCCAGGAGTCTGGGCATCAAGTAATTCAAAAGTGTCACCTTCTCACTAGTAAAGATAACTACCAAAGATGGCCTAATCTCCCAGGGAGACTGTTGGCACTTGACTGCACACTTTTTCAGCTAGTACCGTGTTTAAGATATATCATTTCCCATCCTATTACCTGCCCTGGTTCCACTGTTGCTACCTATGAAAACTTAGACAAGTTTCTTTATCATTTGTAAATCTCAAAAACATGTACAATGCTTAGAATATAGTGAACACTCTGTAAGGGCTAGTCTTATCTTTACTCCCTTGTTCAAAAAATCCTTTTTGGTGTGAACTCATGGGTCTAAGAAAATAGATTCAGGAAAGGGTACAGATGCTATGAAGATCCTCAGAGAGAGAGAGAGAGAGAGAGAGAGAGAAAGAGAAATTGGAAATTGGGAGGGGGTGCTATTTTTTTTTTTTGAGTTGGAGTCTCACTCTGTCGCCCAGACTGGAGTGCAGTGGCCGCTTCCGGCCACCGCAGCCTCGACCTGCTGGGCTCCAGCGATCCTTCCGCCCCAGCCTTCCAAGTAGCTGGAACTACAGGCGCGC
>CAUYQG010114610.1:0-11627 GCA_963574415.1 Tarsius wallacei | reverse complement strand
GCCTTGGGAGGCTGAGGTGAGTGGATTGCCTGAGCCCGCGGGTTCGAGACCTGCCTGGGCAACTTGGTGAGACCTCATCTCTACAATAAATCAAAAAATTAGCTGGGTGTGGTAGCACACGCCTGTAGTTCCAGCTACTTGGAAGGCTGAGGTGGAAGGATCGCCGGAGCCCGGCAGGTCGAGGCTGCGGTGGCCGGGAGCGGCCACGGCACTCCAGTCTGGGTGACAGAGTGAGACTCCAACTCAAAAAAAAAAAATTAGCTAGGCATGGTGGCGCGTGCCTATAGTTCCAGCTACTTGAAAGACTGAGGCGGAAGGATCACTTGAGCCCAGCAAGTCGAGGCTGCAGTAGCCGAGAACATGCCACTGCCCTCCAGCCTGGGTAACAGAGTGAGACTCCAACTCAAAAAAAAAAATTATCAAGGAGATTTAAAAAGTTAACAATAGAGTAATAAGCCAGTAGAAAAACAAAATATTGTGCAGCTGTTTTAAAAAGTGAAGTAGCGCCAGGTGCAGTGGCTCACACTTGTAATTCCAGCACTTTGGGAGGCGGAGGCAAGAGGGATGGCCACTCAGGGGTTCAAGACCAGCATGGACAACTTGGCAGGACCTTGTCTCTTCAATAAATCAAACAATTAGCCGGGTGTGGTGGCACTCGCCTATGGTTCCAGCTACTTGAAAGGCTGAGGAAGAAAGCTCGCCTGAGCCTAGCAGGTTGAGGCTGCAGTGGCCCTGAGTGTGCCACTGCACTCCAGTCTGGGTGACAGAGACTCTGACTCAAAAAAAAAAAAAGAATTAGTGAATTATGGCTGGGCACAGTGGCTCATGCCTGTAATTCCAGCACTTTGGGAGGTGGAGATGGATTCAAGACCAGCCTGGGCAACTTGGTGAGACCTTGTCTCTACAATAAATAAAAAAATTAGCTGGGCCTGGTAGCTTGCTGCCTGCTACTTGGAAGGCTGAGGCAGAAGTGGATGACCATGCTAAATTTTATCACACACTCTTGAGCCCAGCAGGTCAAGGCTGTGGTGGCCATGAACTTGCCACGGCACTCCAGCCTAGGTGACTCCGACTCAATCAATCAATCAATCAATCAATGAAGCGAGCTTTCCCAGGGGAAGTACTGACACATGATATTTGCTGAGTGGAAAAAGTAAGATGCACAAAAGTGTGTATGATATGATCCAATCTTGGTTTGACAATGACCAAAACCCAGTTATCCTTATCTACATGATGATGATGATGTGTGTGCTGTGTGTCTATTTTGCATTCATGATGAAATTTATATATATGTAATAAAGCTATTTTTCAAGAGAAATACTAATATTGCAAAAAAAACCCAAAAAGGAAATAAAAATTAGCTATAAACCCATCCCCTCCCCCATATGCCACAATAAACATTATACATATCCATCATCCATTTTTCTCTATGCTTATGTGTGGGTACTTTTACACATTAGAATCGTATGATCCATATTATTTTGAGATCTACTCGTCTATTCTCATCTGTCTGTTAGCATTTGCTGATGCTCTTCTCTCAAAACCGCCCCATCCTTTAAGTCCCAGCTTAAATACTGTATCCTGTAAGAAAACTTCCCTTCAAAGCCCCTGAAAGTGGATGACCATGCTAAATTTTATCACAGCTGTTTCCCCTTCCTTGAATCACGTTTATGTCTACCTTGTATGAGAGTTTGTCGTGTGCTCCTCACCTCTCCCGTTAAACTGGGGAGCTTCTTGGGGGCAGGAACTCTGCCTCTTTCATAAGTGTGTCCTCATGGTGCCTAGAATGCACACAGTAGGCATTTTATAAGTATCACTGTACAAAAATACATAGGTTTCCTTTCTTGTACTGAGTGAACTCAAGACGGTGTGCATTAAATTAGTCAAAGCAAAGTGGGTAGATGCTTGAACACTGGAAGGAAGAGGTCATAGCTGGAGAGCAGCCCCCAAAGCCTCAGGAACCCCCAGGATCATCCAAATCCACCCTTCCCTGGGCTCTTCCAAATGCTCAGAAAGGAACAACCCACACACAGGATTCTGTGTATGATATATATTTATATATATAATTGCTCTCATTTTATTGTACTTTATCCTCTTTTTACAGTAGATCTGACACAGGCATTAAATAACTGCAGAGAGAGAGACCATGGTGCGGGGGGGCGGGGTGTGCAGGAAAACATGGGGACCCAGAGGGAAGAGACACAGATCCAGCAAGAAAAAAGGAGGAAGGGTCCATCTGTGGGTGGAGTGTGGAGGCTGCAGCATTAAAAAAAGAAAAAGGAGGTTAGAGAGGGTGAGGAAGTAAGTGAAGGGACACTGGAGGAGAAAGAGTTAAAATGCCTCTACAGCTAAGAAGACCCAGAGCAGGAGGCCCCTCATCGAACATTCTATGGGCATTATGGGGTTTCTTAAAAAGGCAAAGGCAAGGGGGTCTGAAGGAGATGGAGCCAAGAAATCCAAAGTCTAAATTGAGGAAGATATTTGGAACTTTCAGGCTGGCATGCGGAGGAAAGGACGGAGTTAGTGATAAGGTGATAACTTGCTAAGAGAAGCCAGAGAGGGGATGGTGAGGGCAGATCTAGGCTCAGGGGAAGGAGGTGGAATAGTCCCCTAGCCAGCTGATGTTTCCAAGGTGGCCGCTGGGGACTGAGCCAGAATGGCTGCCCCTCCCCCAGAGCTCCCTGGGAAGTGGAACTTGAAGGATATTCTGGGAAGGCAAATGGGGGAAGGGAGCCATCAGTAAAAACAAAGTGGATATTCAGCCTAGGTCAACCCCGCCCCTCTGAGTAGCAGTTACTTGGGTGATACAAAGGACCAGGAGGAAACTGAAGTCAGGGGCTGCTGCTAGAGGATTTTCGACAAGGGTCAACACGGGCTTCTCTTCCTCATTTCCCAGTTCACATAGTCACCATAGGGTGAGAAGCCGAATGCAACTGGAAAGAGGCAAAAGGCCACAGAACCCACCTAGTCCTCAATGACAAATAACTGCCTTTCAGAGGAGAGAATCGGGATGAAAAGGAGGTGGGGAAAGGCCTGTCAGTAAAGCCAGATAAGTCAAAAGTCACCAAGATAGCGACTGTGTAGATGAGGGAGAAGGTGTGAGAAAGAGAGATAGAGAAAAGAATAGAAGGAGGGAGTACCACATTCGTTTCTGGAAGCAAAGGAATGAAACAATGTGTGTGTGTGTGTGTGTGTGTGTGTGTGTGTAGCTGGGTGGGTCAATGGGTATTTTCTATAGCTCTTAGAATAAGGCAGGCAGGAGAGGGTGTAGCTCTCATAGCTAAATCAGAACTAGAAAGGCTCCTAACTCCTCTATGGCCATCTTGGTAGCCCATCTTCCCATCTCTGACTGAGCTAAGGTTGGGAAGGGAGAAGTTGGTGGAAGATGCATACTGCCAGGGAATTACAATGGACATGAGGCTAGATTGAGAACTCAAGGAAAAGGGCAAGTCATAGCTCTGTTATAAAAAATACCTTTGGGGTGGGTGAGGGAGGGATCAGGCAGGGTCAGGGACATTCCAGAAGCATCCACAGGAGAGAGATGGGGGCAGGAGGAAGGGGCCTCAGGTTTTGTTGATGCGGAGTTTGAAGGCCACGCGGCCAGCGAACTTGTCTCGCTCATCATCCGTAGCGATGTTGGCGGCATTGATGCGGCATTCCACATTCACCTCCATGTTGGGAGTCACATTCAGGAACTTCACAGCCACCAGGGGCTGTGTGTAGTTCACCTGGGCCAGAGGAGCGGTGCGAGGGTCTAGGCCTGGGGCAACTTGACTTCCTTCCCAAGTTTACAACCCGCACCCGCCATCAGCCTGGGCCTCCCATGGGACTTACGTGGAACTTTTTGCCATAGTAGGGGAAGTACATGAGGTCGATGTTGCCATTGGCAGGGAACATGACAAAGTTGCCGAGATTCTCAGCATCGTCATCTCGCTGTGGAGGTGCAGGAAAGTAAAGAGGTGAGCAAGTTAAGGATGGCAGGCACCCAGAATCTCACCAGGCTTCCCTTTGTTCTTCCTTCACCCCCAATTATTCCTGTCTTAAGTCAGCTGCCCTTGAGCTGTGAGAGTGTGTGTGTGTGTGTGTGTGTGTCTATGTGTATGTCTGTGTGTAGGAGAGGGATGGCCTGCTTTTGTCATCAGACTAGGAAATCCTGAAGGTTGCTAATGACACTGAAGCCTCCTACTCAACTCCTTCCCCAAGTCCTTACCCCATCCTCAGGAATCGGTTTCTGGAGCAGAGCCAAGAAAGAACAGATAAATGAGTAAGGGTTCGGTAGGATGTAAGGAAAGGGGCTGTGAATGGAAAGGGGTAGCAAGTTTCTAGAGAGGACAGAGTGAGGGGAACGGGGTCCCAAGGACAACTTAGTGGTGGTAGATGGTGCTAACAGATTAACAGCTACCAGATACCTAAATGAAACTGAGGAACAGAAGCAATAAGGGAAGGAGAGCGGAAGACATGGTCAATCAGGGAATAATGGAGAAGGTGGAAGGGTGAGGGAGAGAAGCCAGAGGCCAGGAATTTGGTGGAGGAGGGATTGTGTCTGCGCCAGGAGAACAGGCTTCTGCATCCCAGAGAGAAGCAAGAGGAGTTCAAGCTACAGTGGAACCCACTCTTACCCCCTTGTTTTTATGGTGTTGGGGCCTCTGGGAGCAAAGAAGATAGGAAGAGATGGATGAGCTACACAGAAACCATGAAGGACAAACAGGTGAGCAGATGGACAAGGTCCAACAAACTCACCTTCCCAGTACAGGTAACATTCATACTCTGGTTTGCTCCTGCATAGAAGTTGATGACCTGGAGTGAGGAGGGAGGGTGGAGAGAGTCAGAGGAAGAAGTTGTCAAAGACAGGCATTCAGATCAAGCTAAGCTGGGCGCAGTGACTTGTGTCTGTAGTCCCAGCTACTGAGGTGGGACTTGAGCCCAGGGGGTCAAGGCCAGCCTGGGCAACGGAGCGAGACCCTGTCTCTAAAAAAAGAAAACAAAAAGACAGGCATCCAGCCTTCTAGTTACAGAGCTTTGCTTTCAAGGTCCACCTCTCTTATTCTCTCAGCTACTCAAACATCCAAAAATCTCTCATTCCTATTAGCCCCAGTAAAAGAATGCAACTGTCAGTCTGGACACAATGGTTCACGCCTATAATCCCAGCACTTTGGGAGGCTGAGGTGAGAGGATTGCCTGAGCCCATGGGTTCGAGACCAGTCTGGGTAACTTGGCGAGACCTCATCTCTACAGTAAATCAAACAATTAGCCAGGCATGGTGGTGTGTGCCTGTAGCTCCAGCTACTTGAAAGGCTGAGGCGGAAGGATCACCTGAGCCCAGCAGGTCGAGGCTGCAGTGACCATTGAGTGTGCCACCACTGCACTCCAGCCTGGGTGACAGAATTAGACTCCAACTAAAAAAAAAATGACAATACAACTATCAGCAGATGGTGGTCCCAGCTCCCTCCTCCACTCCCCCTGCGGACCAAGGTCATGGGTACCCGGTTCATCTTGATGAAGACACAGGGCTGCCCAGTGCTGTAACCATAGTGAGTGGGGTCCCCAATGCCAGAGCAGTTGCCCAGCTGGGTCCGGTTGAATTGGCAGGCACGTTTTGGGTAGTTGAGGACTCCGTTATCTGGCTGTTCATAATAGCGCCCAGGGCGGCAGACATCATTCTTTTGGGCTTGGATGGAGTCGTTGTAAGCTAAGGAGGTGGGAGGGAGAGAGTCAGGGGCCCAATGTTCTGCTTCCAGGGTTCCCAATCCCTACCCAAGGTCCTGGACTGCCACGTAGTTAGCCCCACACTCACGTTCCAAGAACTTGTTGAGTTTCTGAACATGCTGGTCCCAGCTTTCAGTATCACTGACGTTGACAATGACATCGAGGTTCTCAGTCTTGGGACGAATCATCAAGCCTATAGCCAACAAGGGCAGGAGTGGGGGATATACATAAGATAAGGGACCACACACAAAGGGAAGAAGAGAGATACAGAGAACACCAGGGTGAGGGATGGTATGAAGACCTAGATTGTCTTCACAGGAGCATGATCTTCTGTGGTTATCTGCCACTTCCACAGATCACATACTCCCAGCTGCAGGACATGGGAGGAAAGGCAGACTTCAAGAAGAACTTCCTGGCACATGGTGATTGGGTCATCGGAACCAAACTCCCGAAAAGATCTATATATTCCTTTTGGAGGCTTAAGGGCACAACTGGTAATTAGAGTAGCTGGTAGGGGGAGCCTCTTCACTCACCCGGTGTAGCCAGTCGGTCCTGGTACTTGGGGGTATGGTCAGAGACAGTCTGCAGCATCACCCACATGGTAAGGGAGAACATGGCGGTCAGGAAGCCATAGAAGACGAGGTAGAAGAGGAGAATAAAGGCTAGGGAGGAGGAAGCAGGGTCAGCAGGTTCCAAGTTTCCCACCATTACCTCACCTATCCCCACATACTCCTCTACCCACTCAGTAGTTCTGCACTGGGGCCGGCTGCAGAGCCGTAAGGACATCTTAGAGCCTTCCCCTGGGAACAAAATGAGACAAGCTGGAAACAGGCAGTTGTGCCTGGCTTCCAGCCATGACTCCCAGCCCCCTCCTGGTCCTAGGGCACAGTGAAGCCTGACCTTGTGGAGGCCACAAGAGACCTAAACTCTTGTTGCTGGGGCAACCCCAAGTAGAGGCTGCTGTCATTTTGCCTCCAATTACATTTCCAACTTCTCAACCATGCATGGTCCTGAAAAGGCACACATCTGTTACCTCTGCATTGCTTCAAGCTGTGCTAGTACAATGACTTTTTAAGCTGGTACTGGCACCACCCCACAAAGCCTGGACCCTCAGACTTCAAAATCTCCTCTAGTGCCCCGCAAAAGCAACACCTTGAACACAGCTCCTGAAATGAAGGACCTAACACTCTGGCCTAGCTACAAATCACTCAGAGACAGCTGTCAGAACCTTTGACAGTCACCCCGCCCTCAACTCACACCCAGCACGGAGGGCAGAGGCAGGGAGTGAGGGCAGAAACTCTCACAGTGTTCTTTTGACATGACCTCTCCATCACTCCCCCAGGCTGGTGTAAGGGCCCACCACCCTGGACTCCAGTCTTTCCATCTCTGAAGACACTTCCTCCAGGAAGTCCTCAGATCCCCCCAAGCATTTCCGGATCCCTCCCATCCCTGGGGCTAGATTTTAGTTCCCTGAAGGGATAGATTGCATTGAACCCACCTCATGAGCCCCTAAGTAGGTAGGCTGATGGGGACAGTGCCCAGTCAGTGTAGATAGATTGTCAATTGTGTCATACAATGTCCCCTGAGTTTTGACTTCCGTCTTGGCCATCCCTTTGGGAAGAATTCTGACCCTCACCTGCACCTGTCACCAGACCCCCTGACCACAAACAACTCCCGACCCTACCCGCCAAGTCCCGCCATGGTATGGGTAGAGAAGCTCCATCCGATTCCCAGACACACCCGCCTGGATGAGGTACACACCTTACCCCAGTGACCACTCCTCCCGCCACCACCACCTAGGCGGAACATGCAGTCGCAAAAACTAAGTGTCACCCATCCCAGCAGCCCCCCACCCACAAAGCAGTCACAGAAGGATGCAAACACCCGGCGGTGGGATGTAGACAGACAACGTCCGCTGTGAAGAACCCCCCTAACACACCCCCTCTAAGACCCGCCCCCTCATGAATGTTCCCAGGGTCCAGGGGGTGGGCACGAGCTAAAAATAGACGAGGCTGGCGAGCTAGTGAGAACCGGAGGGAGGGAAGGGGCGGCTTTTCGGAGGTGGGGGACAACCGTGTGGAGCGGACAGGCCCGAGAGCGAGCGTGAGCGCCGCGGCGCGGACACGCGCGCAGAGCTCGCGACCCCCCGCCCGAGGGGGCTCCGCGGGGGGCGGGAAGACGGCTGTGACCTACTTTCTCCGCCTCCGCACGGCCAGCCGGAGAGATTAGACTGGCGATTCGGCCCCCTCCCAGGCCAGAGCCCGGCAGGGGGGCTGGACGCCGAGAACCCAGGAGGGGAGCTGGGGGCGCGTCGGCGGGACCCTGCGCCCCCGAGGCGTGGCCCCACGGCTTCCCCCAGCCCCTCGCGCTCTGGCCCCGCGTACCCCAACTGGTCCCGGTGCGGCCCATAAACTGGTGCGTCCTCGGGTTCCACACGAACTCCTTCCACTCCTCAACCACCTGCCCGCAGCTCTTCTTCTCTTTCTGGATGACCATCTTGGCGGCTCAGGGCGAGTCCCAGCGCGGGGCGGGGGGCTGCGGAGAAGCGGGGGCGCTGCGCGCTGAAGCCCTCCACGCACCCGAAAGCACGGGGAGCAAAGGCGGCGGGAGCGAAGGAGACCCCTCTCGGATATGCAGCTGCAGCAAATTCTGGGGTGCACGGCCACGCGCTGCGGGGTGCTGGCCTCGCGGCGGAAGATACACCGATCCTAGGCCCCCCAACTGCGGTGAAAAGGGGGGCTGTCCGAGCAGGGAAGGCTAACAAGGGGAAGAGTTGTGAACGCAGCTTCACCTCCCAAATCTCCTAGAAGCAAAAGAAAAAAGGGTGCAAAAACAGACGGCTACGGAACCCAAGCAAGACGCAGAAAAAGCGGGGCGCAAAGAGGCAGGGAGAGGTGGGGGAGGGGGCCGCCCCGAAATCCGAGATGTAAGGAGGCTGTGGAACCTGGCGGGTGACCGCTCAAGGCTCCTCTGTCAAGCGGAGACCACTGCACCAGTGGTGGCTCGGCCGCTGGGGTGGGGCGGGGACGCGCAGTTGGGGGACAGCCAGGAATGGGGGCCCCCAGGCGGAGGCTCCGCTCCTCAGCAGTGCGGGGCCAGCGATCGCGGCGCGCAGTCTTTATACTCTGTGGCTGTGGGGGTGCCCGCCCCCTTCCCACCTCCAGAAGCTCCGCCTTCTCGCCGCTGGCCCAGGCGACCTCATACATATGCAAATATGGAGAGAGGGATTGGTCCGCCCACTGTCGCCTCTTAGGGACCAGGCAGTCTCTCCCTACCCCCACTCCAGGTGCTGGACTGGGACTGGGTGGAAGGAAGAGATAGAGGGCGTGTCTGGGCGGAGTAGAGGGAAAGATAACCCCAGAGAAACTCAGAGACAGAGAGAGAAGCAGATATGTGCTCAAAGGTGGGGGCTCTAAGTGGGGAGTTGAAAACAGACACAGAAGCGGTGGAAGAGACCGGGAGACAGACGGGGCAGAATGTGAGAGGAATAGAGCTAGAGACCAAGAAAGACAGGGCGAGCAAAGAGATCAGCCGGGATGCTGGACCCGTCTGGATGGAAGCTACAACAGGCCACGCAGAGATGAGTAAAGGCCACCCCAGGAGGGAAATTCCCCTGGTGGGAGCTGCTACCAGTCCCCTAGACACTTTTTCTCCAGTCTCCCGGCCCCTTGTACACACCACCAGGTTCTCTACACGTGCAGGGACATCCCCATCTACAAGTCTCCCTGACTGACACATTTCCAGTCCCCAGTATTGCCCTGAGACCGCAGCCCTGCAGGAGGTCCTTAGGTGCTCTGCTTCCCCACACCCCTTCCCCATGTCTGTACTCCATTTGGATCAGCAAACACGTGTAGAGCACCTTCTAGAGACTGTGCAGCTGTAGCCCTGGGGATAGGTTAAACTGAAATCTAGACTGAAGTCACATCTCTCACAGGGCTCACATTCTAGTGGGGGAACTAGAAAAGCCTCTAAATACCACATGTTAAGAATCACTTTCAGCCGGGCTCGGTGGCTCAGCCTGTAATCCGGCGCCTTTGGGAGGCTGAGGAGAGTGGATTGCCTGAGCCTGCGGGACTCGCCTGGGCAACTTGGCAAGACCTCATCTCTACAATAAATCAAAAACTAGCCAGGCGTGGTAGCACGTGCCTGTAGTTCCAGCTACTTGGAAGGCTGAGGAGGAAGGATCGCTGGAGCCCAGCAGGTAGAGGCTGCGGTGGCCTGGAGCGGCCACTGCACTCTGGTCTGGGCGACAGAGTGAGACTCCAGCTCAAAAAGCAAACAAACAAAAATAATCATTTTCTCCACCTCTTTTAATCTTTCTTCAAATCTTGCCACTTTTCCTTGGAGAAGTTCTTTCCCCCCTCTCAATTGCCAATCTAAATCCTTGGCCAAGTATCAACATCGCACATCTAGACTATCACCCTTGCCCTCACTCACTTCTTTCAGTTCAGGGCCAGCTTTATGACATGGGACCTGTTCTGTCCCACAAGGCCTATGCTCAGAATTGCTCTGTTTAATGCTCTGCTTGCTGTCCCTGTCTCAAAATTCTTCATAGTTCTTTCTTCAAGTCTGTGCTTTGTAAATGAGGTCCAATGGGACACTAACGCATGCATGGGGAGCAGAGGAAATACGTTTATTATGCCATCCCATTCACATAGCAGTGAAGATGTTTCCATAAGCACAGAATTCTGGTGGACCTGTAATGTGTGGGAGTTTAGCCAGACTCAAAGTGAGTGCAAAGTAAGTGGGTTATGTCTATAACTGAGTAAGTGGGGGAGGGGGGTGCTGACAGCTGAAAGATCACACTTTCTGCTGGAAGCAGAACTTGCTTTGAACACATAAAGCAAGCAGTGGCATTCTAGGAGGCAAGGATGATCATGACATTGTATCATACCCTTTCTTAGTCATGTCACTTCCCTGTAGTAGTTGGTTACTTAGATTGGTAACAATGACATAGAAAGAAAGGGAAAGCTGAGACAACCCATAGTTCCTTTTCCTTTCAGTCCTTTTTTACTTCTCAGGAAGTTTCAAGTAGAAAAATGTTCTTTTTAAAAATTTAAAGTTGACTGGGCGCAATGGCTCACACCTATAATCTCAGCACTTTAGGAGGCTGAGGGTTCGAGACCAGCCTGGGCAACTTGGCAAGACCTCATCTCTACAATTAAAAAATTTAAAGTCATGGTGGCTCATGTCTGTAATCCCAACACTTCAAGAGGCCAAAGTGAGAGAATTGCTCAAACCCAGAACTTCGAGACCAGTCTGGGCAACATAATGAGACTCCCATTCTATAAAAAATTGAGGAAAGAATTGGCTGGGAGAGATAGTGCAAATCTATAGTCCCAGCTATTTTGGGAGACTGAGGCAGGAAGATTCCTTGAATCCAGGAGTTTGAGGTTACAGTGAGCTACGATCACATGCCACTGTACTCCAGCCTTGGCAAGAGAGTGAGACCCTGTACCTAAAATTAAAATAGGATGGGTGCAGGAGCTCATGCCTATAATCCCAGCACGAGATGAGAGGATTGCCTGAGCCTGCGTTTTCGAGACCAGTCTGGGCAACTTGGCAAGCCCTCATCTCTACAATAAATCAAAAAAATTAGCCGGGCATGGTGGCGCGTGTCTGTAGTTGCAGCTACTTGGAAGGCTGAGGTGGAAGGATCACCTGAGCTCAGCAGGTCGAGGCTACGGTGGCCATGAGCAGCGTACTACTGCACTCCAGCCTGTACCTAAAAATAAAATAGGCGCCGGGCTCAGTGGCTCAGCCTGTAATCCCACGCTTTGGGAGGCCGAGGTGAGTGAATTGCCTAAGCCCGCGGGCTCGAGACCCGCCTGGGTAACTTGGCAAGACCTCATCTCTACAATAGATCAAAAAAATTAGCCGGATGTGGTGGCGTGCGCCTGTAGTTCCAGCTACTTGGAAGG